>JADANN010000426.1:0-72936 GCA_018806985.1 Angiostrongylus vasorum
AATCACAATGTTTAATTTTTCTACTTACTGCCTACTACAAATTTCACGGCAGGATCATCATTTGAAATCAACCACAGCGATGCTGAGATCTTCGCAAAAACTTGGACCACGAGCCATGTGGGCTCCCCAAATCAATCGCGCTGATGGATGATTGCTGATGGTACTGGTAGGTAGAACACAAGCTGAGAGAAGCAAAGGCCTCGGTGGCGCAGTGTGTAATGCGTGAGCCTCCGAAAACGGAAATCGTGGTTCGATTAGGTCTAGGGTCCAAGTTTTGCGAGTATCTGTTGTTGTAATCCACCCTGTCGTTAAAAAATTAAAGTAGGCAGAAATTAAAAATTTAACATTGTAAAAAATGAATTTTAAGATAAAAGGAATAGGATAAAAGATAAATCAAGAGATAAGGTTAGAATTATTTTACACAAAGCACTCATCTTTTGGAGGCAACAGAAGTGGAGACGGAGAAACTTGAACTTGTAGCAGAAGGCGTTTTTGGATGCTGTGACAGCGATTTCTATGCCAGTGAATCTCATAGTCAACCCTGGCCGCCCAGCACGCAAAATCTTCTTTGGCTCCAATCACGAACTTCACTTGTGTACCTGTCATTCTTCGTTTTTTTTTCATTTTTCTTTTCGGCGTTTCTTTCCTTCACGTCTTAATGGATATCGGTGGATCAGAAACCATAGACAGCAGAACCGAGAAGATAATTTTAGAACTCTTTGAGGTCATTTATTGAAAAGTAAAGCCAACTGAAACAATTAAGATATTCACCAGAAGCACCGCTGTGGCAGCAGAAATAGGAAAGGTGTGTGATGGGTGGCCTTATTTTTTCTGTCCAAAATTTATTCAGAGAAGTATTGCTATGGTTTTCTCTTTGTGGAGGCTGAAAACAAAGATGTAACATTCCAAAAGTCCAAGAGCAGAAAAACCATTACGTCAGGAAGCACTTTCACATCTGGAAGAAGCACGCGGTAGGTGAAACGAATGGTTAAGTTGGTACATTAGGTCACACCTTATTTGCCACCGACGAATTATTCCTTTTCATTGAGCAAATGGATGCTCTTTAGCGATCTATCATTGCGGTGCCAAAAAAAAAAGCTGGAGCGAATACCGAGAGAGGAAGAAGAAAAGTGACACTTATAGGCTTAGACGTCATAAAAGGTATTAAACAAATAGCCGCTTCTTGATACTGTTTTATTCATGCATTTCGTTTAACAGCAGGAACCAGAAAATGATGATGGCACTTTTGACGTTGGTGATGACGATGACAGTGGTGAAATTGTTGATGTTGATCCTGTAGAAGTCGAGTACACTGCGTCAAGATGTTATAAATACATATAAATACATATAAATGTTACCTGTTCAATGCCCAATGCTGCTCTATAAGCAGTTGGACCACGACGCTGACTCTCAGATGACCGCAGCTGTACAATAGGGTGGTCCGGCTGAAATACAGCTCAACAATATGTAAAAAAAAATAAATCCCACATCATGGTGAGGATGGACCTTTAGTATTTTTCCAAATAAAACATTGCGATTTCCACTGCACCTTCAACTCAACTGAGTTCAATGGCGATTTGTGCTACTCTCCCTTCCGAGGGGTGATTACTGATAGCCCCGTTGTGATAAAAAAATTGGTCAAGAGCAAGAACAAAGGAAGGCCTCGATGGTGCATTGAGTAACATGTTAGCCACCGGGAAAGGTAATCGCGGGCTTCGAAGCTAATCAAGGAGGTGGGGTGTTCCAAGTTTTGCTCAAATCTCAACGTCGTTGTCGTTACATTATTGCCGGATGTTTTATGACAAGTAACAAAACCAAATTTGGGCTTGCTTTAATAAAAAGGGTCGGTAATGTAGGACGATGAATACGTCTTTGCTGCAAACCTCGACGACAATGTAAGGACATGTTGTCAAGCAAGAACATCACCTATTGGAGGACTTTCGCGGTATATTTCGGTTGTGAGATCGGAAAATTTGCAAGCGTCTAGCAAAAAATCTAAACTTATCGCATTTTCAACCATATACAGTGATATCAATGAAAAACCAAGGGACAGATAGGATAGTATGAGTTGATTTCAATGTGTTTGTGTTGCGACTCCCCATCTTATCATACAAATCTTTTGTTAGATTCTCTTAGTAGGTCGATAGTTTGTGCTACACAGATGTGTTAAGCGTCATCCGCAAAAAGCTGCTGCGCACTCCTAATATCATACGAAAAAATTTCTGGAGAGTTCAGTCGTCAGCCAAACAGACCATTGCTAACGTTGAAAGTACTAAGATATTCTGACACATGCAGATCCGCAGTTATTCACCATTGTGCTTCCACAAATGTACCTTTAAAACCCTTCATAGACTAAGATACAAGTGGAAATTGAAATATACGGAAATTCAACGACGCATTGAACATATTTTGTACTAAAAGCTGATAGCGCTTTTGAGCAGTGGAAGAGACTTTCTTTGCCATGC
Source organism: Angiostrongylus vasorum (assembly GCA_018806985.1). Taxonomy (NCBI): domain Eukaryota; kingdom Metazoa; phylum Nematoda; class Chromadorea; order Rhabditida; family Metastrongylidae; genus Angiostrongylus; species Angiostrongylus vasorum. The sequence continues at coordinate 2,466 of JADANN010000426.1, forward strand.
AATAGTTCGATATGTTCCAAATATGGAAAGATAGAAACGACATAAAAGATTTGTAGGACATGAATATCATAGAAATAAGCGAAAATGAATGGAAATAAAGCGTTTATGTAAGAAAAAAAGACGAAAAAGACTGGATAGCCAACTTTGGAGGCACAATGAAGAGTTTTCCTTGAGCTAAATGCACACCATGGTATACCAAAAATAGGATTAGTCACGTGCCCCACCACACAAATTTTGCCGTCGCCGCGAATGGGGAACAGTACTGTTGGCATTAGTCCTCGTACTGTATCAAAGTGCGATTTCTATCTCACTGGTCTCAGACATTTTCAACCAATTCCCAAAAGATGAAATGGCATTAGTTGCACATCAAAGTAGTGAATGCATACCAAATGATTTTCTTCGTCGGTAGTGTACACACCAGCTTCATCCATAGGCTCGTCTTCTGAGTCAGTTTCATCATCCTAACGTATAACACAGCGATTATTAAAATTAAATATTGCTGTCAAGCATTTCAAAATCACCACATCAGGCATAGGAACTGGAACCATATTAATTCCAAGAGAATGAATGGCAGTCGCAACCAGCGAAAACAAAGCGATTTCTTAGTACAAGAGAGAACAAAACTGTTGTTTGAGCAGCTTTGGGTTTCAAAACTTTCCCATAACATAAAAATAAGATCGTTTGAAGATAAACCTTACGTTGGAATAGTCCCAGCTTCTTGGCGGGACGTTGGCCGCAAAGTTATTTCGCATAAGTAGTGTATCATGCCAAGATTCGGTAGTTCCGGCCAATGTAGAACTAACAACTTTCAGTCTGCAAACATTCTCCGGCGTAGAAAGCTCCTTCTCTACATTGGCCATTACATGCTTTTCACTGAATGCAACATTAATCTAATTAGTGCTCTATGTTGATCAACTAAATGGATTTTAAGAAACTATAAAACAAGTTTGTTAGGTCGTAAAAAAAAGATGTGTTAAATCAAACATAAGTTTTGACAGAAAGGACTACATGAATTGACTTCAACTCATTCGGCCGTATTCGGACATTAGGGAAAAGCTATCGGCGAACAACATGGGCCATCCAAATATCCAAATAAGTTTACACCCTTAGGGTGGTAAAATAAAGTCTCTTCTATATGCTCGTCATATTTCGAGCTCCTTAACCTTTTTAATTAAAGGTGAATACACGGCAGTGAACGAAAACTAGATGTCATGGCATAAATCTTAGTTCAATTATTTCACATAGAATTACGTTTTAGTTAACTCTGCCACCTCAGGAACAGCTGCAGTGAGGTACAAGGAAATTCCTTTAATTTATTATCTTTGCTCGAGTTATATGATGACTAACAAGACCATGAGTGATGGCAAGTGATTTCCCATTCTATGTAATCTATGACGGTTCCACTATCTGGTTTCGTTTCCTAAAATGGGACAGACCAATAAAGTTCCGAAGAAAGCAAAATCTGACGAAAGGTTAGATAGTGTATAGCAACAGCTCTATAACTCCATAACAACCTCGTACAAGCGTATCAACGACCATTAACTTGTTGATGTCTGACGCAAGTTGAAAGTCGGTTCTATGAATGAAAAACTGACGGAAGCACTGATTTCGCACTCCGAAAAGGGCATACCGTGCTATAGCGGCTTGAGCTCCACGACAAAGTTCTCCATGCAGAGGTTTCAAAATATCAGGAAGTACTGGTCGTAATTTCCCCGTTTCTTCATCCACTTCAACTATGTCAGCGAACATTGGAAGCCGAAAGAGGCGTTTCTGAAAACCATTTATTAAACCAGAGAAAAAACTTTGGCAGTAACATCAAATAGACAACGAAATTGTGTTGATGCATCGTTGAAAGTAGCAATGAAAGCATTTAAGGATAGAAGAAAGATTATCGCAGCTTGCTTGGAAACAGTGGGAATTTGATTAAATCCACAACGTTGAGACACTAATGAACAGTTGTTTGAAAGACGTACCGGATTCTTGACAATCCTTTTCTGCCTTGACCGCTCTCCCCAAGGTGACCAACAACCCGATGGTTTTGAAATTTAAGGAACTATCCGAAACTTCTCTGAAACCAATTATCGCAAATCATCCAATGAAAACTAGAACGTAAATAGGGGATATTATTTATTTTATTCAAATGTCGGAACCGTTCTCCGTGATTTACAACCATGTCGTGGGTGGAGAGTACATGGGCCCTGAACTGCAATGTAAGCTAGGTGTTCGTTAATCAGAAGAACCACTAATTGTGAAGACTATCACGTTGTTTTATTAAGAAGCTTCGCCAGGATTAAAACAGTGGCAAGACTCACGACCATCCTGACAACAACTGCCAACAGCTGAAAAAATGTGACAACCAGCGAAAGCAGTATCTTGAAGAAAATGATGAATAACTAACAACTAGATAGCTCAGTAGAAAGTAATCAAGGATTTGAACGATTTGTTTCAAACAATCACTCACGTATAAACAACCTTCAAACACTATTGTGAATATGTGTGTATTAATATATATATATATATAAATATATATATATATATATATATATGTAGGGGCACATGTGGCGCAGTGGTCGGAGGCGCCTTGCAACACACACGTGATATCGAACCCTGTGCTCACAGCTCACCAAGCCTCCCATCCCTCCGCAGTCAGCGAATTGGTAACCGGACTGGTCTGGGAGGGTAGCAGCAGGTAGCAACACTGGTACGATACATCGGCCACCGCGAGTCATTGTAAAGGCCAGATATGCATTCACTCACCTCCAAACGATGCTTAATGGCGCATCCCTCAAGGATTGACCAAAGCGATAGCTTTATCCTTTTATATATATATATATATATATATATATATATATATATATATATATGTATACATATGTCAATCCATCCCTGCACTATACGTCATTTACGATGCATGCTTGGCAGGAATCTTAAATTGTAGGCATCGAAGACAATGCGTAGTTCCTTTCGACTACTCTCTTTGGTGAAGGAGTACATTCTGCGACTTTGCTTTCCAAAGACGCTGTATACAGCTTCGACAGAGAGAGGCTATTTTCACATATCATGGCATGCACAAAAACTGTTTGGGACGAGTGCTGGTCACTAAACAACAAGGAAGGGCAACATTAGGCAAACAAAGTAGGACAGATACTGTTATTGACGCTTTCACTGTTACAAGTTCTGATACCAGTTTAAACAGACTATCTGTGAAACGATAATATAAACATAAACGTCTCCCATTTTGCCTGATTCTACTGCAGACCTGCATGGTAGGCTTTTTGCACTACATCGGTTGCGATCATTTGATACGGTCTTGAATTCATCAACCCAACGTTTGCATTTCTTTCTTCTTTTTGGCCAATAGGCCTGTGTATTAGAGCGTCGGTAATTGGAAGTGACAACACCACCGATTTACATCTGATTCAAATAGCCATGGATTTTAAACTTATCCATTCATTTTCTACACATTCTCACGGGTTCCCAGCGCGTCCACCACTCATGTCGAAAAGACCAGGTTGAATAAGGAACAATGTATGTCGACCTACTTAAGACCGCATGTATTTCAATTGCAGTCTATACAAAAACAAACACTTCATAGACAATGGAGGACAATGGAACATCACCCACATCAACATCAACACCAACAGTGTAGCGCAACTATGACTACTCACGGTATGGAATGGTTATTCATAATCGATGAACAACAAAATAGGAACACAGGAATTTTATTCCGATGGATGTTTTAGAATGTTTCCTTCCATTCATTGAGATAGCTAGCTATCTCAGACTCTAGATCTGCTTTGAAGCGTACTGAACAGATCAACACCAAATGCATTTAATGTAGGAAACATTCCTGCCTAGATCATTACAACAATGGAAACCAAATGTCGAACTTGCAAAAATTCGGAGTGTAATAATCTTGAAATGTATGTAGGAATTGCAATAAGAAAAGATGACTTCTCCATCAGGCCTTTAACATCCCCATGTGACGATGCTCTCTAAATAGTGCTATTTACAGCTGCATAGCAGTAGATAATCAAGTCGCACGATTGGAAAGAGAAGGGTATGCACATTAATGGCATTAATGGATAATTCCTATCAAGTCTTCGTCTGAACACTTCGCGACTTTCTCGAAATTGCAAGTGAAGAAGGGATGACACTCAGTAGAACGAATGAAGTGGGAAGAAAGAGTTGACCGTGCATAAATCGAAAGAAAACTCAGTTCACGAAAAAAGCACGGTGCGTTGGTAAACAAGTATGGTCAGCTCTATGACGAGAATTATCACCTCGCACATATTCCTGGGATGTTTTGTGAACATGGAGAAAATTAAACGGAACAAAGAGAACAGTACGGGCCGCATCAGGGCCTTTCGAAGAGCAACGAAAGCACCCGAAACTCCGTAGTCGCGTGTCCCCCCAGCGCTCCGTTATGCAGCATAAACGTGGGCTGATACTTCAACCATGGCAAGAGTGTTCTCTGCGCCACTCACGGAGAACTTAAACAGTGCCTTCCGAAATTTAGCTGGCCGTCCTAATACCCAGCTGGGATGCAAAGTACGGATCTTCCATATCAATCCTGTGTTAAAGTTCGAACAGAGTACACTTCGATGGGAAACAAAGACGTCCCAGTTATTAGACTGTTCAGAAACAAATGAGCGTTTCAAAATATTTATTGTTCTAATTTAGAGAACTGATTTTAATGGTCTTTTTAACCATGTCTTCATGTCTCATCAGAAGTTAAATTTGTTTTACGGATTTCGAGCTTTGCAATTTTAGACGTCAAAGACGAACTTTCGTCAAATTTTCTTTTGTGAGTTAAAACTCGGTCGCGGAGGTTTGGGGTGAAGGTAGTGTTGGTGAATTAACAGTGAGAACATGGTTCCGGAAATTCCGATCTGGTGATTTTCGCCTCGAAGGTACGGAAGGCCGCGGAAGTCCCAATGAACTTGACGACGACGAATTGAAGGCACTACTGGAATCAGACACGCGAACAACTGTTCGAGAGCTTGCACAAAACCTTGGTGTAAGTGCAAAAACAATTCCACCCACTTGGTGGCATAGGAAAGACAAAAAACTCGACAAATGGGTACCGCACGAATTGAACAACAATCAAAAAAATCGCCGTTATGAAGTGTCATCTGTTTCTATTCTGCGCAACAAAGACGACTAATCTCTTGATCGAATTGTGACGTGCGACGTGAAGTGGATTCTGTACGACAACCGGCAGCGTTCAGCTCAATGGTTGGATTTCGATCAGGCTCCATAGCACTTTCCAAAGCTGAAATTGCACCAAATAGGTGGGACAATTTGGTGTCCTGTAGCCAAGCTAATTCCTCAGCTTTTTGAAACCTGAGAAGACGATTACGGCAAACAGATTAATGCAGACAAATCGACGAAGTGTACCGTAATCTCCTACAGCAACGACCGGCATTAGTCAACAAAAATAGGCCCAATTCTTCTAAACGACAACGCCCGGCCTTACGTTGTGGAACCAGCGCTGCAGAAGTTGAACGAGTGGGGGTACGAAACTTTGTCTCAACCGCCGTATTCATCAGACCTCTCGCCTACCGACTATCAATTCTTCAAGCACGTGGACAAGATCCCGCTCGAGAAATGCTTTATCAACAACGATGACTCAAGAAATGCCTTCGACGAATTCATCGTTTTCTAGAAAACAAAAATTTTATGGGAATCAAATAAATAAACTTGATTTTTGCTGGCAAAAACGTGTAGGTTACAGGGGGTTTTTTATCAATAAAGTTTTGTTTTAAGCAAATTATGACGTTTTAAATTATGTGGTTAAAAACGCCTATTTATTTCTGAACAACCTAATATCCAACAAGAACGACATAGAAGATATCGTCGAGAACAACTTTGGAGATGACTCCACGAAGAATCGCGCCCTCCCGGAAGACCGCCTACTCAACAGATTAACGTGTTTGTAACCCACGTCAGCCACCTTTACTACCACATGGAAAAGACTTCTGGGTAGCGAAGTGTGTGCAGTGAAATTCACAATATTCGAAGTGCACCTCCACCATCGACAGCGATTACAGGGAAAAAAACGAACGAAGGATGTAGAAGGGTCGCACTAGTCGTAAGGCGAGCCATCAAAGAATTCCAGTAAGTAGTTTGTGTGCTCAAGAAAACGCAAAAAAGGTTCCTACCTCAAAATCTCATCCAGTAAAGCGAAATCTATATATCCTTCACCGCTAATTTGTTCAGACGAGCACATCATTGCAGATAAAAGGTGGGCACGGATTTCTTCCTAAAACTGTTTTTCCAATGAGCAATTTTCGAGAAATTTGGTTGGTACTGAAAAATCAGCAGTATACAAAACAGTAGTGTAACAGGTATTAGTTCTATGAATAGCCATGAATCTCAAGCTACTTTTTATAGGGAACTTGTACAGACGTAGTTACAGTGTCGCACGTGGTCGTTGGTTCGATCTAGTACCAAAGGCTAACCAACGCATCTCATCATTCCGAATTCAGGAGACCATTACCAGTACCAAACTTGCTTGCGACAGTTAAAACATAGTTTAGCAATCAGATAGACCGTCGGATATAGCTTCGTAAACTAAATACGCGGTTTTACGGTTACGGTGAATAGCTATTGGTTCCTTGATAGGCAGACTTATTAAAACACTATCCATTTGGAGTAGCTAATATTTCAGCCGTTTTGACTTCTTCAGAATATTGAAAGGTCAAAGTGATACGTAACCTAGTCACCAAACCCTTTCATAACCGAGGCAGAAAAAACGCAACGCGAATTTCATGCCGTAGCAGCGTGAACCTGCGGAGTAACCGAAAGAAATTTGGATTGGTGTTCCAGAGTTGATTACCTAAACTTAGGATGTGTTACGGAGAAGTTTAAGTCATAAAGTTACGGCAAAGTAGGACCGTCCCTCTTTCACTTCAACTGGTTTACCTATTTAATCGATCTGTAGTCATATAATAATCGTTGCATAGAATTCTTAGTCAAACTCTTGTATTAAATAAAATCAAACTAGGGAACATTGAGTACCACGTCGCCAAAATTGAAGAGATAACTTTCGAATCGCTCCATCAGAAGCGTCGAACCAGGACTCTTTTAACACACAACGCCAGAGATTCATTGCATAGTCCGCGCACATGAAATTGGACTCGAAATGGACGAAGTGCATTTCTTCCCCATGCATTTGTTTTCTAATGCATGATTGTCCGTTGAGAAATAAGCTATTATCAAAGGACTGTCATATAAACAGCAACAGCCCTGTATAAAGAGCACTGCCGGGTTAGTATAGTTCATTCGTGCGGTGCTCACTGAAGAAGATCCTATCTCGACACGACAATGAAGACGCCACATCGACATCACGAACAGCAGTAGACCATCGACACGGATCATCTGCTCTGATGAAGACGAAGAAAGCGAAACGTTAGCCGAAATAAATCGATTTGTCAATCTCGTGTAAGCTCAACAACTTAAATACACGTTGATTATTTTGCTACTGAGGTTAAATTACGGTCGGTTTGAAAACTTCTTTCCTGATGGTTTATTTCGTGATTAGGAGGTCGCCTCTTTCTTTTACTAGACAGACAAACCACAACTATTTCATTTTCTAAAGCCTATGATGAACTGCGCGTGTAGCGCAGCGGTCGAAGGCGCCATTGCGATACACACGTGAAATCGATGGGATTGGCAAATTGGTACCAGACCTGTCTGGGAGGGTAGCAGCACTGGCGCGACACATCGGTAGGCCACCGCGAGTCATTGTAAAGGTCAGATATGTACTCAAACACCTCCAAACGATGCCTAGTGAAGTCGAACACCAAGGCGCATCCCTCAGGGATTGATCAATACCGAGAACTTTATCATTATTATTATTACTATTATTATCGTTATTATCATTATTACGATCATTACTATTACTAAACAAGGGTTGTTGCACTAAAGGGGAAGGTATAAAAATGATTAAAATCGACTCAACATGAGCTGCGAAGCTCTTTCGTACGTTGAAAGGAAAGTGTTTGAATGGTGAACAACAGTAAATCGTAGCAAAAAGAAACAAATACAATGGACATATGCATATATACAACTACATAAGGCCTAAACTCCTCTGTACTTCTGCCATGCTACCAACTTCCCAAGCCTCCTATTTATTGGAAAACTACTGCCTATTGCGGGAAATCAGTAAGCGCAGAACCAACGCGAAATTAGGGGGTCCAACGCACAAACTCGGACGTGGGAAGCAGTCTGTTCACAGTAATTTTTGCACAAGCTAAAATTGAAAAAAGAGCTTGATCTGAATAAGAGGGAAAGATTGGCAGAAACTTTGAGTACTGCAATCTGCAAGAACGAATCTGCGGATATCCTCGACCGATGTACCAATTGGAATGACACATACCTCATCATCCGTGTTGGAATGAGTGGGAGGTATATTCAACGATCTGAAATAGTCATCGTCTGGGACGACACTCGATCTGCACATCTGAAAAAAATCAAAGAGGTACGTGCATCCAAAACTGACATCCATTTAAGAACGGCATGAGCAGTCAAAATCCAGTCAGTAGTGATAAGTTTATACGTAGTAGATAGAAAGACATTATTCTGACTGATGCTGTAATGCGACATCGTTGTGAGATGCAAGAGTAAAGTCAAAGGTACAGAACACAAGTATTATCTGAGAACATTCTGGAATCTGGGAGTGGTATCGAGTCGAATCGATCACTGAACCGAAGGCAGTGCGGCACTCGGCAATCCGTTAGTGGCAGGACCTTGCCGAAGTATCATGTAGAATGAAGTTGTGCTGTTGGTCGCATTTATGGGGCTGTCCATAAACGCAGCAGTTCGGATCAATCAATGCGTCAAGCTGTCTGCCGTTTGTGCTGGAGAGCGCGTTATCTTTCACATATATCCCTTGCACCAACCATCTTCACCATGCTCTGTTCATGATGTCTGGCAACTGCCTACGTTTACGTTGCTTACTTTTTGAATGAGTGTTTGTCAATGTCAGCTGGAGGCTGTTGCTAAGTCTGTCGAATATAAGACTCTTGTTATCTTTAGTTTTGCTTCCGTTGCAGTCGGAAGAATATGAAGCTGCGCATCTTAGCATCAAAACTAGCAATTGCGAGCATTTGCGTCGTCTTCAAAACGGCATATTAATGAGAATTAAGGCGGAAAGGTCTGAGTCTGATCAATCCCTTCCTTAATGATGTTCTACGAATTAATCTTCGTTTAACATCGTGCATAGTATTAAATGGATGTTTGGTCTATAAATTGAACATCAGGTGGCCAACAATCTATGAAGTCGGTGATTTTTTTCCTCGCAGACATGTCTAATAGTTATCTCCAACACAGAAGAGATAGTAGATTCAGGAAAGAGATAGTACGAATGAATGAAGTGTTATGTACCACGTGGAATCTGAAGATGTTCTGATATAAACAACGTAAACAGTTGCACAATGACTTAATCAGTATGTAGATGTCATATGAAGATTAAAGACTGGCATTAATATTAGCAGAGGATAGCTCTCACAGTGAATCACTTAGGTAGAACAAACAACATGTTACATAAATCCGTTTCAACTAGGAGCAGTGGTTACGTAGAATGTCAGAAGATGCGAGAAAGAACAGCTCTTCAATTGAGTACCAGATGCTCACATGGTGTTCCGGAATGGGTTTGCTGCGTGTGGCGGCATTGATAAATATGCTTTCTGTTATCTGATCATTGTAATCTATGTGTTAGGCCGAAACATGCCACAAGTGAGCTTTCCTCAGCAACAGCCTGTTGTCGTTCCCATGCAATACTTATAAGGGAAGTGCGTAGATGAATTTGCCTCACTGTTTTGTTACAGTGTTCTCATGAGTAACGTTTAATTATCCGACTTGAACTTTGATGGCAAGTAGAGGTCTAAGCCTTTTAATGAAGTACTTTATATTAATCAGTTCTCTTACTTCAACCCAACTTGTTCTGCGTGCTTACTTTTTCATGAACTACTAAACACTGTTAATGCTATTGCTGTTCTCACTTCTGTGTTGTACCATTTCCTTCAAAAAGGCTAAAAGATTATAGTAAATATATTAAAAATTAGTCAGACTGTGAGGAAAAACTGTTTGCTGATTGGTTGGTACAAGTATTCCGGGCTATGTACATGCATTCGATATATTCCTGTATCAAAAAAATCTTATAATGCTTATAGAAAATTGCCTCATCATGGAAGCATTAAGGACGGCGGATTATTTCAGCTTATCATTCAATAGGACACGTGTGGAACAGTGGTCGGAGGCGCCCTGTAACACGCGCGTGGAATCGATCCCCACGCCCATGGCTCGCCAAGCCTTCCATCCCTCTGGGGTTGGCAAGTTGATACTAGACTTTTCTGGGAGGATAGCAGCACAGGCTTGATAAATCGGTAGGCCACTGCGAGTCATTTGTAAAGGCCAGATATGCGTTCAGCCACCTCCAAACGATGCTTAATGAAATCGAATGCATGGCGCATCACTAAGGTATTGATCAACGCGGAGACTTTATTTTTTTTTATCCTCTTATCGTTCATTGGATCTAATTTTATCAAGTTTGCGGTTTCCAAAGGTTTTTTTTGTAATTTGAAAATTTATGACAATGTTTCTGGCAACAGTTACTTGCTACAACATGTTGTAACTACGTATTTTGTAGAAGATGGGCTATGCATACTTAGACTGTGGGTGAACATAAGCCGTTCTTTAGGTTTCGTAGCGTTCCGGCTTGTCAGCTCTCCATAGCCAGCGTGAAAATGTCGGAATTGGAGAGGGCCAGGTCCTCACTATGCGACAACGACACAATCTTTGGAAAATTTACTCGAAAAGGCACTCATGAAGGAAACACATACGACGACTGTGAGGCTTGTCTTGCTATTATTGTGCTTAGTTTTACTAACTGAGTTACAATTGCTTCTTCGTCTATCTCTTGCTCAACAATTTTTTTAGGTAATGGCTTCTCCTAGTGTCGTTTCGCAGAGAGAAGCACACTTCTTGGCATTACCGAAGAAAAGGATGGGTTTGTTGCAAGGAGAGAGCACGCAGTAGGCTTCAATTATAATAAAGGTTATAGTTTCAACACCACAGATCTCTTTCAAATGAGGGATCTCGAGCCGTTCAGTCGCGAGCCTACGTGGCGCGTCCTCTGGTGGCGGATAGCGGATAAATCGCGGTCGAAAATCGGCCTATGCTTCCCTGAGACACAAATGGACCCAGCACATAGACCACCTCCTTCCGCTGCGCCGATTTGGTGCACACTTTCTATGTTTACGAGGCATAATCATGCATGCGTGTGTGGGAGCGTTTTCGCTTATGCGGATTGTATTCTACGAGTCAATTCGACCAGAAGATTGCAATCAAGCGAAAAGGAAGTACATGGGAGGTGAATAAGACTCACCTCCAACAAATAAGCTCCATGTCCACCCTGGGAAAGACTGGCAAGCTACCCGTGAGTATACCCCACCCTCACCTTCAGAACAGAACAAGCCATACGTGGGTGTCAAAATGCTAAACACAGTAAAAGAAACGGGCTTCATTTTTCCTGACGCCGAACGACCCCCGATTCGGAAGCGTGGGTTAGGACGAGTACGGAGAGGCTGCTAAAATGTCATGGCCATTCTAAGCTGCCTAGATCGCAAAGAACTAAGGTGACGATCTGTATCTACAATGTACGCACACTTGTACGTACGTTTTCGATAGAAGACTTAATCATGCAAGCAAGAAGGATAAAGCACGACGTCATCGTCCTGGCCGAGACGAGACGACGCCACCCATTCAACGCCGTCTATGACACCGGAGAAGCACTGTTCCTCGGAACATGCGACAGCAGAGGAGGCGGCGGCGTCGCCGTTCACGTCAACACGAGTTTGTCCATGAACATCGATTCATTCGAACAACTATCACCCGAATCATACATCTACAATTGCACAAATGTGGATCAATATCGGTTTTGACAATCTTCGACGTCCATGCACCGGCATCAACCTATGAAAAACGAAAAGCAGAAGAATTCTGAAAGGACTTGGAAAAAATTCTGCAGAGAAGACCACAGATTCTCCAAGGTCATCATTGGAGAACTTAACGCTAAGATCAGAAGAAGAAGAACGTCTGAACAACGTCGGCTAAGTGGCTCTCTGGCTTTATCATGACGACCAAAACCATCTAACTCGGAATTCCAGAAACCCCACCCTCAACGCTGGACGTGAGATTCTGCCAGCGGGGAGTCCCATAGCGAAATAAACTACATCATAGTAAATAGAAGGTTTTTCCCAACCGATGTCGTTGTTGTCTCAAAATTCTACAAGGAATCAGACCACCGTCTCCTTCGTGCAAGATTCTACTTCTCGCGGAAAGGAGAAAAAAGCCGCTAAATTTAAAAAACGAAGTCCCAAAACCACCGTTAACTGGGACTTATTCAATTTACTAGTCGGCGGTTGGAAAGATGCCGTTGTCGATAACATCGACGAAGAATACGGTCGGCTCATTTTACATCTTCACGATAGCGCTGTGAAAGCTGAGATTTCGAAAGTCACCAAGAGGCGACTGTCTCCACAAGCACCCAAGCTAATACGCCAGCGTGGAATCGCACGAGTTGCAAGCAACCGCTAACTAACGTTCGAGCTTGCAAAACAATAAAGACAGGCGATAGAGAAAGATCTTAAAGAAGGAAAAGCAGCAGTTAGGGTCGAAGCTGCAGAGGTTGGGAAAAGCGCGCGCGAAACACACCGAAGCTTCGTCAACTACAAAACCAAGATAATTGCACTCCTGCGCCCAGAAGGAACAGTTACAGCGTCCGGTTGGGCAATGGAGAAAATCATTTACGCATACTACTCGGATCTCTTCGATAGCCATGTCCACCTGCCGTCATATGAAATAAAGGAGGATGGATATGTTGTAGCACTGGTTCTCCTTCCGAAATCCGACATGCCATTTCGTCGGTGAAAAATCGGACACCTCCAGGTCCGGACAGGATAAGACCTGAACACCTGAAAAACCTTCCGCCAGTCCTCATAGACACACTGGCTCGGCTCTTCAGACGTTACCTGTCCGAATGCAAGGTCCCTACCCACTGGAAGACCAACAACACCGTGTTATTGTTCAAGAATGGTGACCTCCACGATATCGGTAACTATCGCCCAAGCTGCTAGCTGTTTGATGTCTACAAACTTTTCACTCGAACCATCCTAAACAGGACTGACAGAATAAAGCAGCCGTCTGAGGAAGCTGTGTTTCGAAAAGAATTTAGGACGATTGACCACATCCACACGACAACAAGACTCGTTGAAGTATCTCGAGAGTACAAAACACCGCTCTCTCTCACTTTCATCGATCTAATGGAGGCCTTTGACTCAACTGAGACAGAAGCAGTCATAGAAGCCCTTGATAGTTAGGGGAGTCTCTAGTCGATATATAAAGATTCTTCATGGTCTGCACAAAAAATTTCACAACTAAGGTATCACCATTCTACGACGATATTATCATTGACGTCAAAAAGAGGAGCTGGGCAAAGCGACACCATCTCGCCAAAATTATTTAGGGACCACCCTCCAGAACGTCCTGCGAACATTGGAATGGGAAAATATGAGAGTGAAAATCGATGGTCGGCAGTTACACCATCTTCGCTTTGCTGATGACATCGTCCTTATAACACCAAACATTAGCAAAGCGAAACGAATGCTTACCGACTTTGATAAAGCCTGTGGAATGATTGGTCTTCAACTAAATCTCACAAAAACGATGTTATGAAGAACGGATTGGTTTCGCATGCCCCATTCATGCTCAACGGAACGAATATCTCCGAATGCTCTAGTTATATCTATCTAGGTCGGGAAATCAATATGATGAACGACCTAGCTCCAGAGCTGAGCAGAAGGAAACGAGCGGCTTGGGGGTGTTTTCAAGAGCATCGAGGATGTAGTGAAGAGGATAAGGAACACCCGACTCCGTGCCCACCTTTTCGACTCAACAGTACTTCCTGCCCTAACGTATGCGTCAGAAACTTGGTCGCTGCGTAAGCATGACGAAAGGTCACTTAGCGTTATTGAACGCGTAGTCGAAAGGGCGATGGTAGGAGTATCCCTTTCCACAGAAGTAAAGGAAGGGATCCGAAGGTCCGATCTGCGTCGACGATCAAATATCAAGGATGGCGTTCTGTACGCCAAACAAACGAAGATAAGGTGGGCCGGACACGTAATGCGCATGAATGACAACCGATGGACAAGAGCCGTTAGTGACTGGATTCCTCGGGATGTCAAATGTACTGCAGGAAGACCATCGACCCGATGGCCAGAAATCTCCACAAAGAGCCTTAAAGAAAAATATGATGCTCGACGAGTCCCTAGAGCGAGCAGAACCCATTGGGCTACTCTTGCACGCGACAGGGGAAAAATGGAAGACTTACTGGCGCCCGCTCGAGTCACTCGACGATCAACGGGACTACAGGTGATACAGGTGACAGGTGACAGTTGAAAACCAAGAAGCAGAGGAACATATTTGATTGACGTTCCAGTGTATAACCTATATCACACCCAGTAATCATCTAAAGAATCGACCCGGTAGTAAAGTCTCAACCTGACTCCACCTTATGTGCCTAATTTGTTTTATGTCTTCTGCATAAGATAAACGAAGAGTAAAACACTTCCCTAGTCGGACTTCTCATTTCCTACGCTTTTTGGTGACCGCGGACTCACAAGTAGCTCACCTCGCTTTACCGTCGGAGCAGGCTGTATAATAATCAAGGGTCCCCAGCTAATATAAGTGTGGCACATCTTTTGAAAGTGGCCCCAGATAAGCGCTTTCATAACTACCTGTCGCTTGGTCCCTGAACTTTGCTTGACTCAACATGACTGAACGTCGACTCGTCGACTGAACCGCATATAAGAAGCACACCTAAACATGTGTGAAAGGATACGATAACGTCTTAACGTTGACACAATTGAGCCACGAATTGTAAGGGAAAGGAAAAAAAACTCTTAGTCTATACGAATCTCAGTGCTCGCAAAATGTCGCTCCAGGTAGGTGTCTAACCGCTAAAAAACTACCCAAAATGTGTTACACAGCTTCACAACTGATTTCCTCTACATCACTTGCATGACAGAAATCCGCAGGACGTTCTCGTTACAGAGTTAATGAAGATAGTGATCGATTAGTAACAGAGTCCGTGGTTTACAATACATGCTTTTGCGCTTTTGCATAGGATATGTAATGACAAATTAGCAGTCTAGGGCAACACACCTGTGCTGGGGTGGCCTTCGACGACATTATCCAGGTCCCAATGTAAGGTGACTGAATAGCAAAAGCAAAGTGCTCATTCCAGCCTGAATGCATGGCGCTCTAACAGGCTAGAAAGGAGCATGTTTACAGCAAATAATGGGAAAAAAAACTAGTCACTGTACTCTAAGAAGAGAAGATGTTTTCCCACATGTGAACACGAGAATACCAACACATCACCAAAACAAAAAACGATTGCAACTATAGGTGTTTTCAAAGATGCTAGCAAATAACACACTCTTTTACATATCCATTTTTCAACTACACATGAATTGGAGCCAAACCTTGGCGCTTTCAGAAACATGAATTACATATGGCAATAAAAAAAAAGAACTTTAGAGAGATAACAGCAGAGAAACACGCGGTGGAACATCACCCTCACCTAAATAGAAATTCAATGATCGTTTGGCCTACAATCTCAGAGGAAGTTTGAGCATAAGTGACCACCGTTGATTTCCTGCCGAAACGGTAAAACTAGTCGGCAATTTAAACACTGCAACACTGCCACTGCCCAGCGTGTCAAATCGGTGACAAATAGTGAAAGGCAGTAACTAGTTACTAAGAACGTTAACATGGTGATTTCAACTACAGCCTCAGCTTAACTGACTACAATGAAGATTAGTGTCCCCTCAGATCATTCCCGTTGACAGGTGATTGTTGATGGCACCGTTAGGAGAGAGAGTGGCTGACAGAAAGGCAGGCTAAGGGCTTCGAGAGGTATAGCGTTGCAACTACATGCTACATTTCACCGGCGTTCGCTAAACAGTGCAATTTTTGCTAGCATATCGACGCGTGTTCGAAGCTATGTTGAGTCCACCTGAAACTCACAACTCCCGCTTCACCTGTTGTGGACTTTCTATCTTTTAACATTTTTTCAAAAACTAGGGGACCATAAGTCTCGATTACACAGGCTAACTTCTCCATCTTTTTGGGCCACTTAGAGTTGTACAGTCCTCAATGTAGAATGTAGAATGTTTCTATTATGCAAGTACGATCTAAGCATTCTTTGATAATATTCTACTATTGTTTGGCATAAACAAAGGTTTTATTAAGCACTATGAGGTTCCCGCTGTGAAGACAACAGTTACAAGATCTCCTGGGCAAATAACGAGCAGATACAAGCCGATTCCAATAGACAACTTTGGCAGTGCCTCAAAAAAGAGCCTGGAGGCATCCTCGTTCAGGACCAACGTCGTGGGTTCGTCTGACAAATACAGCCTACAGATTCATCATGGCGCCATAAAAACCAAAACTTTATTTCTTCACTCCTACTCAAGTTATGAATGATATGCATGTCACTATTTGCTATGTGCTGCTCTGCTTCAGTAAGCAGTGCATTTATGTAAGCAAATGGAAGTATACTGTTCATTTTATTTCCGCATTTTTATATCCGCGCATCCCAAACAATAACCATAGTCTTGACCTTTTTATTTACTGCCTACTCTTTTTAATTATACGCTGTGTTGCGAAATATACCTTTTATGATGCTGAGATATTTGCAAAACTCCAGACCGTAGGTGTTTGCGGTGGGGAACGAACGCGCTATTATCTTTTCTGCGGAGAAACGTGTTCACCACCACACCATGCTGGTCCTTCGTTTCGCCTGTCTCTCAGCTAGTTCTGTCGATCACTGCCACCATCAACTACCCGTCAACGGGGTTGATCTGGGACAGCCCAAATCGGCATTAAACCCAGTTAGGCTGAGGCTAAAGCTGTAATCACAATCTTAACTCTTTTTTTTACTGCCTAATATTTTTTAATGGAAAGGTATGTGGCGGAATATAACTTCTACAATGCTGAGGTATTTGCAAAACTCCGAACTGCAAACACCTGCTTTCCGGAGTTTTGCAAATATCTCAGCATTATAGATATTATATTTTGCAACATACCCTGCCACTGAAAAGAATAGGCAGTAAATAAAAAAATCAACAATTGTTTGTATTGTTTATGTTTATATTTATTCCAAAAGATTTGAAATCCAACTGTTTAATCGACCACCGAACAACTGCAGCCGTCGCGAAACTTTATAGGCACATCAACTCAACTCGTGGGACAAACACCTAGGAATGGCACAACTCTGTTAATGTGCACGTCGGTTGCTGTTTCCCACTCTGATGACGCTTCGAGACATATTGTGGTTATAGCTTACCTTTCAAAGCTAGTCTATCCAATTTATCTGATAATAGGAATCTTGCATTTTTCTCATCCTTATGCTTTACGCAGTACAATTAATAGTAAACCACATCTCATTTTGCTCTACCTTGCTGGAATTATGAAGCACCTGAAGCAAAAAAATAACAGAACGTGTTTCACCACTATCGCGTTAAAAACAATATCACTATCTATGTCACTGTGAAGTTATTAAAAAGAACAGCTCTACTCTTAATAAGGACGTGTTTACGACGGTTCATCTAAAACGAAAGAGAAGTACTGCCTTAATGACATTCTATACTCTGGTCCTGCAGTTTTTCGTGATTTCACTGGAATTCTCATTCGTATTCGTTCCCATAGAATTCTGATTTTCAGTGAAATCGAAAAAGACGTTTCACGTGGTTGGTCTTCATCCAGAGTTCCGTGATTGCACCCGTTTATTCTGGCCAAAGGATCCAACGTGAACTATTTCTAACGATAATGTTACCACTTATCGTTTCACATGCATGCCGTTTGGATTAGTGAGATCTTCGTTTCGTTTAGTTGGTGTGATTCAGCATCACCTCACTCAATCTGATACTCAACTGTCCAATGACACTGTCTGCAACAAGTGTGTGGGTAACATTTCCTTCGAAGTCAACACTATTAGTAATGGCAGTGTGTACTACAATTAATTTAAACAATTTTTTCAGGACGCTAATATAAACTTAAAAGCCTGCGCTAGCACTTCCTGGGCCCTCAATAAATTCTTTGACATGCAGAAAAGAAATCCTGTTTCTACCTGAGAGACAGGCGAAACGAAGGACCCGCATGGTGTGGTGGTGAGCGCGCTACTCCCGGAAAGGACAATAGCGCGTTCGTTCCCCACCATAGGCACCTGCGGTCCAGAGTTTTGCAAATATCTCAGCATCATTAAAGCCTGTTTCTACCCTTCAAAATCTCTTCGATCTTGAAAGGAACATGGCGACGACATTATAAAGGTCCCTTTTACCCATTTTGGACAAGTCTCAGTATGCCTGGACTAGAAGGAAAGTGCTCCCATATGTTGTTAACGCATTTGATTCCCTCGTATTACTTTCCCTGGACTTCAGTTCTTCAAGGGAAATATTTCTTTCTATCAATCTGGAAGATCCAATTGGCTTAGGATGATATCTTACCTCCAGATAAACATTCTCAGATGCAATATCTTATTTCCGCATGGTCTACTTCTTCGACCATTCCTGGAGTGGTATTTTCTATTGGCCACATTTCATCATGTGAGTACGAAATCCGTGTCTTCATTGATGGCTCTTCCTGCCCCGTACCCGATGTACTGTGCTGCAGCCTACATAGTTCGACAACGACCCCGTGACGTGCCTACAGTGTCACTTATCATTTGTGAATCCAAGTTTGCGTCACTTCGTCACGAGGTTAATATCCCACGGCCGAAACTACCTGCATTAATTATTGGTGCAAAGCTTCCCACATTTGTAACCAATTACAAGTGAAAATTTCTACAAAATTTCTTTGTACAGATAGCAACATTGCTTTAGTTTTAATTCGATGAGCAATGCACCTTCCCATCTTTAGACTAAACCGTGTCTACACCAAAATGATACTGAGATATTTGCAAAACTCCGGACCGCTGGTGTCTGCGGTGTGGACCAAATACGCTATTACCCTCTCTGGAAGTTAACGCGTTCACCACCACACTATGCGAGTCCTTCTTTTCGCCTTTCGTTTTGAGTTTTGCAAATATCTCAGCTTCGTTATGGTTGCATTTCCTATAATACCCTGCTATTAAAAAAGAATGCGCAGTAAACAAAAAAATGAAGATACCGTGTCTACATCGCCCACGATAATTGCTCCAACACCTCTATTCTACAAATACCGGTCAGATGAGCCTGCAGACATTGGTACTGGAGGAACAACGACGAAAGAACTATTGGAGTTACTGCTTGATGTCCTCGATTTCTTATTTAATAAGACAAAACACAGCCCAGGGGGCCAATAGCACAGGAGTAGAGATACCGACCATCACGATTACGCTGCTTGCTCGATCCCGCTCCACGCCCACTAAGCCACTCATTGGCTATCTCAGGACTCAAGGGAGAATCGACTCAACCAGCATTCTACGACATTCAAGACCAAATGAAATTCCTCAAACGGCAGCCAAGTCCACACTTAGAGAGTCGGAAGATTTTCGTGGTTGATGGATGGGAAAGAACGAATCAAATGTGAGAAGTGCTGGAAAGGGCACAGCAAATGTGAAGATGAGTCGAATAGAAATTAAAAAAACCCACACACAGCTTCATAATAGCAACGCCATCAAATTCTACCCTATCCTTCTCTAGCCTCAATAGCAGTGAAAGTGGAATTGGCGATCTAGACGTTTTTCTCATCACGTTGATGATATCTAACTCCACACCCTCGGATATCATCCCATTTGCTTTATTCCTATTGGATATATCAGGATGCAGATCATGGTCAAAAAATGATTAACATAGTAGTGGTGTTATTACACTTTTTCACCCCAAATCAGCAAAACCTAGGCAACATTTCTGACATAGCAACGATGCTGTTCTACGCAGAGCAGAAACCATATCTTTTCGAACTGCACAATCTCTCGTTCCTCCTTCTCGTTAAGAAAAACGTCAACTGAATCTGTTTCTGTCTAATAGAACCTTACTCTGGAACTGTAAAGAACGAATTGACAATGGCAGACTGCTACACGATGCTATCACCCCAATATTTCTTCTTTGTGGAAGCAAAGCTACCCTTTTCGTGCTTCACATCCATCGTCCCACGAGCTACTGTGGAATCATCCATCTACTTACCTACTTTTACTCTGTCGTTCCATTTTTCATAGCAACTGGAAGAGCTGTATTTTCATGGTTCCATTGCAGTCGAATAGAGTTCTTATGTAATAGTAGTCCTTGACCACTATTAACATTATTATTACAACTACAATAATTGTGATTGTTACTAGTACTACTATGTGCTAACAACATTTGTAATTAGTACTTACTTAGTACCTAATTAGAGCGGCTGTCTGAGTTTACCATGGCGACCAAGACAATCCATGGCAACTCACAATTCCAGAAGCCCCACTCTAAGCGCTCGATGTGGGAGTCTCCCAATGGAGAGTACCATAACGAAATAGACCACATCATAGTAAATAGAAGGTTTTGCCTAACCGATGTCGCCGTTGCCCCAAAATTCTACACGGGATCAGACCGCCGTCTCCTTCGTGCAAGATTCTATTTCTCGCGCAAAGGAGAAAAAGCCGCTAAATTCAAAAAACCGAAGTCCCAAAACCACCATAAACTGGTACTTATTCAATTCATTAGTCGGCTGTTGGGAAGATGCCGTTATCGATAACATCGACTAAGAATACGATCGGCTCATTCAACATCCTCACGTTGGCGCTATGAAAGCTGAGAGTTCGAAAGCCACCAAGAGACGTTTGTCTCTGGAAACACTCGAGCTAATACGCCAGCGTGGAACAGCAAGAGCCGCAGGCAAACGCAAAGTAATGTCCGGGCTTGCGAAACAACGCAGACAGGCGATAAAAGAAGATCTTAAAGAGAGAAGAGCAGCAGTAATGGTTGAAGCTGCAGAGGCTGGGAAAAGCATTCTCAAAGCCCACCAAAACTTCGCCAACTTGAAGACCAAAATGATTGCACTCCGTCACGAATACTACTCAGATCTCTTCGACAGCCACGTCCACCGCCACGTCCACCTTCCGTCACATGAAATAAAGGAGGATGGATATGTTGTACCACCGGTTCTCCCTTCCGAAATCCGACCTGCCATTTCGTCGGTGAAAAAATCGAACAACACCAGGTCCGGACATGATAACACCAGAACGCCTGAAGAACCTTCCGTCAGTCCTCGTAAACACACTGGCTCGGTTCTTCACACGTTACCCTGTCCGAATGCGAGGTCCCTACCCACTGGAAGATCAGCAAGACCGTGTTATTGTTCAAGAAGGGTGACCTACAGGATATCGGCAACTATCATCCAATCTGCTTACTGTCTGTCGTCTACAAACTCTTTCACTCGAGTCATCCTAAACAGGATTGACAGAACACTGGACGAAGGACAGCCATGTGAACAAGCAGGGTTTCGAAAAGGAATTAGTACGATGGACCACATCCACACAGTAACAAGGCTCACTGAAGTATCGCGAGAGTACAAACGACCGCTCTGTCTCACCTTCATCCATTTACAAAAGGCCTTTGATTCAGTCGAGACAGAAGCAGCCTTGGAAGCCCTGGATAGTCAAGGTGTCCCTACTTAGTCCATAAAGATTCTTCGTGAGCTATACAAAAATTTCACAATCAAGGGATCACCATTCTACGACGATATTATCATTGACGTCAAAAGAGGAGCTGGGCAAAGCGACACCATCTCGCCAAAATTATTTACCGCCACCCTCCAGAACGTCATGCGGACATTGAAATGGGACAATATGGGAGTGAAAATCGATGGTCGGCAGTTGCACCATCTTCGCTTTGCTGATGACATCGTCTTTGTAACACCAAGCATTAGCCAAGCGGAACGTATGTTTACCGACTTTGATAAAGCCTGTGGAAAGATTGGCCTTCAACTAAATCTCACAAAAACGATGTTCATGAAGAGCGGAATGGTTTCGCATGCCCCATTCATGCTCAACGGAACGAATATCTCTGAATGCTCCAGTTATATCTATCTAGATCGGGAAATAAATATGATGAACAACCTAGCTTCAGAGCTGAGTAGACGGAAACGAGCGGCTTGGGTGCTCTCAAGGGCATCGAGGATGCAGTGAAGAGAACAAGGAACACCCGACTCCGTGCCCACCTTTTCGACTCAGCGGTACTTCCCTGCCCTAACGTATACGTCAGAAACTTGTTCGCTGCGTAAGCAGGATGAAAGGTCACTTAGCGTTATCGAACGCGCAGTCGAAAGCGTGATGCTAGGAGTATTCCGTTCCACACAAGTGAGAGAAGGGATCCGAAGCTCCGATCTGCATCGACGATCAAAAATCAAAGATACTGTTCTGTACGCCAAACAGTCGAAGATAAGGTGGGCCGGACACGTAATGCGTATCAATGACAACCAATGGACAAGAGCCGTTAGTGACTGAATTCTTTGGGATGTTAAACGCACTGCAGGAAGACCACCGATTCGATTGTCAGATCCCTGCACGAGAAGTCTAGAAGAAAGACAAGATGCTCGACGAGTCCCTAGTGCGAGCAGAACCCACTGGCTACTCCTGCACGCGACAGAAAAAAAATGGAAGATTTACTGGCGCCCCCTCGAGTCACTCGACGATCAACGCGACTACAGGTGCCAGGTGACAGGTGACACAATGTTCTACAAATTGCAGCGAATTGTTTTACGATGGCTGTCTTCTTGGTTGGCCCAGTTGTTTATTCTATCGCCATTATCCGCTACCCACAAGTGACACAATATCCACCGTTCTTAAATGTCCATTTTGGAACTTACAGTCAACGCTGATGTGATCCTTCTTCAAGGTCCGTAGACTACTTCTTCCACATTACAATTCCCTCTAGGACACACTCCGATCTCGAATCATTTTCGTTACACTGTCTTTTTTGATGGGCAAACAAAAGGTTGGTATTATAGAATTTATTAGTACACGCTAGCCGAAGTTCTGGCAGTTTCGCTTTCTTCAGAGCCTGGGAAGGTCAAATTGACATGCAGTCAACTCAGCCAAACCCTTTCATAACCCTAGGAGATATGACTTAACACATAAATTTGCATTCGCACAATAAACAGCTTCTTTTACACACTCACCGTTTTTCTTTGTTGTGAGTCTTCCAGTTATCTGAGAAGACTAGCTGCACAGAGCGTTACATAGGCGAAGAATATGCCTGGCAGGGGGTGAAAAATCAATCTAAAGTATTGCGCGAGTTCACGCATGATCAGAACACAGTTTTCTTCGCGGTTCATTTTTTGGATTTTTGAAAATATTCTAAAACGCTTCAAGAGTTTTACGCGCTGAAGTCCTGTGTGAGGATTATGTCTTTCATTTCGAAATCTTCTCTGTTATGCTTCTGTGTCCTATGCGCCCCCTACAAGGCGCTTGTGGCACAGTGGTCGGGGCCGCCCTGTAGCACACACGTGAAATTGATCCCAGCGACCATGGCCCACCAAGCGTGCCATCCCGCCAAGGTCGGCAAATTGGTATCAGACTTGCCCGGAAAAAAACCACTTTCTGCAATGCAAGTGGGAATGCTCTAGCCCAGTTATCTCAAGACTGCAGTGAAAATCGACTCGACCAGCATTTTACGACACTCAAGATAAAATGAAAATCCTAAACCAGCAGCTGAATCCACGCACAAAAAGGTTGGAAGGCCTGTGTTGATGATGGACACGCGAAAACGAATCGAATGTGATAAGTGCTGGGATCCGCACAGTAGATTTGATGATGGGTCGCATTAAAAAAAAGTAAAAGAAAATAATTTTCAAATCAACCGTCATTTAAACTCGGTAGGAAAATGACCAACGTTTTTGATTGTTGGTTATTATACAATATTGTTATATGCGTTGATTATATTACCACAGAGGTTAAATGACTGTCAGCTTGAAAATTGCTTTGCTATTCGCTTTGTGCCGGCTAACACAGTATCGACTGCTGCAGGGTGGGTTATCCGTTGAAAAACAAATTATTATCAACGGTTAATCATATTGACAACAACCGCCCTGTATAAAAGAGCACTGCTGGATGAGTATGGCTCATTCGTGCGGTGTTCACTGAGGAAGATCCGTCTCGATACGACTACGAAAAAAGTCACTTCGAGAACACGAACAACTGTGGACCATTGACTCGGATCATCGGCTCTGACGACGACGAAGACGTCGAAACGTCACCCGAAATAAACATATTTACCAGCTCGTCTAAGCTCGGCAATTAAAAAACATGCTAAAAATAACAATTAAGTCCGAAAATGAACCGCAAGGAGGAATGCCTCATAATCACGCGTGATAATGGGCAGATTTATTTAAACCTGTTATTCTGAAGGAAGAGGCACATCACGCTTTCATGTGAAGCTCGTAGAAGGCGGCGAATGCTCAAAGAAGGTATTCTGTGTCCAGTGTGATTGAAATAATTCTCGCTGAAATTATCGTTTAGGGGCATGGCTTTTCCTCAACGTCTGTCCAAAGGGCCTACAGTTTCGTAGCCATTTGAAATGGCCAGTTGTCGCGCCAATTTCAAGGAATCTCCCTTCTGCTCTTTTCCTGCACACACACTGGTGGCTCTCCGAAATATAATTTTTACAAGCCTCCTTTTTTTTCTGTGAGGCTTTAGAGAAGATGCAGTGGACCTGAGTAATATTGCTACCTGGGTTTCTGTACGAATTTCTGAAGCCACTGTTTTCGGAGAGGTTAATTCGAACGTTAAGAAATGAAAGCCAATTTTTCTTGGTTTCGCTTGAGTGAATGCTGTGTACTGTGATTATCTGTTCAGTAACTCAAAGCATTTGTCCACCCCCTTTTGTGTGGAGTAGATGACGAAAGAACAATCTACATATCCGCGACAGAGTAATGGCAGGAGATTGATTATTGGTGCTTCCAGCTTAGATATGAACGCAATGGCAAGGCTTGGTGTCAGTCGCTGTCCCATTGCTATTCACCCAATTTGTGCATAATACTTTTAGTACCATCCGAAGATTGAGCAGTTCAGGCACATCTTTAGAAGGGCCATGAACACTCATCAAATGGGGGGACACGTGACTACAAAGCGCGGCAACGTCGAAGGACTCCGTAGCATAAGCGCTGTTGGGAAGTGCTTTACGCAGATGACCCATGACATTCGGGTATTTGTGAGGTGAGCTGGCATGTGCATCAGCAACTGGATGAGAACAACGTTTTTCAAATGAAGCTATTGTATCGGTGGGTCCGTCTAAACAACCGATGATGAGTCTAACCTTGAAGGTTGAAGTACCGGTAGACGCCAGATTATCAGTGGACACTAACCTATGAGTTTTGATAAATAAGTATAAGAAGAAGTATGTCGGAAAGTCGATTACAAGTTGTGAAAAAAAATGATGGTTTTAAACCTTCCGCGTTTGCCACTTTGACCCAGTGGTTGTCAGTTTTCCATATTCACCTTTAAATTGCTTTTCAGAAGGTGAGCGATAAAGGCAAGCATCTTCGAGATGTTTTTCCGTTATCTCAATATCTAACTGATGAGAAATTACTACGAACTTTTTCCTTCTTATCATTGACTGATATCCTAACAGATTTCGAGCTTGTTAGCTGTCGAACCATTCGCATAACACATTTTTGTGCCGCTTTGTAGTTGGAACTGAGCTTTCTCTCGCGATAGTGGTTAAGGAATTTGAGTGTTTCATTCGAAAATATGAGAAAATTGATATCTTTTTTCGCCGTTAGAGTCTTGCCGCCTAAAGAACACGCGAGGAAATGGAAATGCTGGTAATGCCCTAACTTCCGTTGTTCAATTCTACTTTCGTTTCGTTTTTTATTGGAATCGCTAACCCGCGCCCACCTATATTGTCCTCTACGTAAATGGACGAGATCAAGGCATTCTCTTTAGTCGAACCAGACAATTTGAAGCTAACAGAGTAGGACAATTACGGTGTCACACAATGCACCATACTCGACGCTTTTGGCGCCTGAAGCCTGCGCATGCAACAAGGGAACCCGGGGGTGTTTTGGGAATGCAGTTAGCGAAATATAAAAAGATAAGAAGTCTACATCTCCAGTGCCAGTTATTTAATAACAATTTATGTTGTACCCACGGCGACTTTCACTACTCGCTGGGACAAGTATCGGCTCCTCCCTTCAACTGCAGTTGATCACAAAAAAATATGACATTAGCTTCTTGCTTCTATTATGCTTCCTTTACGATCGAAGCAAGTGACATTGTGATCTGCTACAACTGCTTGGTCGGCGCTGAATTAAACTTTGTTTGTAAAGCATACCATGGAGTCACAACCGCCAAATGTACTGCGAGTTTCTCTGAATAGATTGATATTGTACTTTGACTACTCGTCTTTTTCAGTTACTTGCAATTTTTCTTATCCAGAGGGAATGGCATACGTTCCAACCAAAGGATCTCTCGCAATTGTAGGCATGATTTCCCTCAGGACTACCTCTCATCGAACAACATCAGAACAACACCACCAGTAGATCTTCCTTCCTTTCATGAACTTTTTAAGCTCTCCGAACCCTCATAATATATTCAGTAAAGGACCAACACATTTAGGCCACATATTTGCTTTAATAGCATTCATACACCTACGCTTGTTTACCCCAACTCGTGCTTATTTCAACACATCAAATCCAAACTCTCTTAACTTCCTTTTGCCGCGGTAGTTTCTGTATCCATGCAGGAAATAGTTTAAGCTGTAACGGACATGACACAGTTGTGCCGATGACCAAACATGCAGCAGCTAACATTTCAATGTTTTGACATTCCGCCTAACGGCTTTACAAATGTTGTCTAACCGCTTATGAATCATGACGGCGGAAGCAAAACAGCGCTGTTCCAGAAAAGAATCCTGGTCTTCGTTTTGTATGTAAACTCGATAAGGATCACCACGGAACTCCAAAACGCTTATACCACGCTCAACCACGCTCACCAAGCTGCTTATCTTCCCTTTATCCGATCTGATATTACAGTTGTTAAGCGTTTTGTTAGCCACCAATGTCGACGAATGCCTGTTCCAGTGAAAAGTAAATGAGCCTAGTACGCCTGTATTGATACCATGGAGAGTACAACTTGCTCATTTAGCCCTGCTTTCATGAAATTGATAAACTGTGGCAGAGCACATAAAAAATTGTAGGAACCACAGATCGTGAGACGGTTAGCAGCGACAAAAATCAGTGAAAGGGAAAAAAATAATTGATCATAAACGCGCTGGACAGCACTATGTGAAAAAAGTCGTAATGGCAATAAATTAGTGTAGACTTATTGCAATCCAAATGAACTAGAAAATTCGCAAGACGATAAGTTCGAAAGCTTCTTTTTCTGATTCGACAATCTCTGAAGTTATTGCACCACTGTTTTTTTATGATGTCAAGTAGCTCTCTAGTGAGGTAGAACATTGAATTATCGCTAGTTCCAGGTGAAACTTGAAGACCAACGAAGCAATCACGACTTATTCTAATTCACTGCATAAACAAACTTCTCCAATAAAATCTCTAAATAACCTCCATTCCTTTTTCTGATTTCCCGAATCAACACTATCACGAGCTTTGATGAATAGGGCTCGACAGCGATACAATTTGCTCGCAGAGCAATCTCGGATAATCCTTTAAGGTCTCATTAGTAGCTAAATTTCATCTTCCAATAAACAAAGTATTTTGAAGCCCTACAAACAACAGAGTAAGCTTCGCTCTAAAAAACAGTATGGATTTCTACTCTATAAGTCCCAAACAATCCCACCTTCTTCGCTATTTTTTCCTAGTAGAGACAAGAGAGTTCGAGAACTCATCATCTACACTCGTCAAAGCTGTAGGTGTACTATGGGATAACATTAATCTTCAGAATCCTCAAACCTTGCACTGACTTCAACACACCGCTACTTTCATCACATGGCCAGTTTCGCTCCCTCCAGACGAATCCATCGCGCCATCAGTGCTCACAAAAATACCGCGACAAAAAATTCTACGACACAACTTTTGCAAGGAGCAATTACATAAATTTTATATCAGCAACACAAAACGTGAAACAGATAGTAGTAGTATCGCTGGAAGTATCGAGTGAAACCATAGACAAAAGGTATAATTTTTTGTTTGAGATTAATGTCGAAACGACGTAAGGAAACAGTTCCATACTTCCACCGTATCGAAGTTAGTGATCGCACCTACCATTGAATTGATGTGACATGAACGTTATCCACAATTTCATTTACAAACACTACTAGTAGAAAAGTAGTTCCCAGTGTTCTTTCTACGTGTGCGAATAGAGCGCTGTTGGACAAATCTGCTCAACTCTTTCACGACGGAGCCGTTCTTTTTTTTCTCGACATCTGAAGAGAATCTCTTCCTCACTAGAGTATTCCTGGAGGCCAAAAAACTTGGCAGATTTAAGGAGAAGACTTTCCTCTATCGCATTCACGGAATAGATAAATTTTATACTGCATCACTTCACAATTAAATATTCTTGGATTTAAAATTCATTAGAAAAATCAGAAAGGAAAGTATTGTTTTTAAAATATCCATTTTAGAAGTAACCGTTAAAAAATAATAGCGATTCATTGCGCAATACTATGGCGGCATCCTGGACAAAGTTAGCTTGTTCATCTGCAGTCTAAGATATTGATGCTGGCCAATATTCCTGGGCAAGTATCAAGCGTAGTGGGAATAAGTTGCCGGGTATCTGGGGTCGATCTGTCTTCATATTGTTGAAATCCATACACTGTGTCAATGAACTACAAGCACAAAGATTTTGAGATATTCGCAAAACGTGGACCCCCGGCCAGGTTGAACCACGATTTCCCTATCCCGGGGTCCGCGCGTTACACACTGCTTCATGGAGGGTCTTGCTCTGTGTTTCTTTCAGCTAGTTCTCCATCTACTAATGCAATCAGTCATCACCCGTTAAGGCGATTGATCTGGCGAGCCCAAATCGGCATTGAATCCAATAAACCTGAGGCCGCAGTTCAAATCACAATGTTTAATTTTCTATTTACTGCCTACTACAATTTTCACGGCAGGATATCATTTGAAATCAACCACAGCCATGCTGAGATGCTCGCAAAACTTGGACCACGAGCCATGTGGGCTCCCCAGATCAATCGCGCTGATGGATGACTGCTGATGGTACTGATAGGTAGAACACAAGCTGAGAAAAGAGCAGATCAAAGGCCTCGGTGGCGCAGTGTGTAATGCGTGGGCCTCCGGTAACGGAAATCGTGGTTCGATTAGGTCTAGGGTCCATGTTTTGCGAGTATCTGTTGTTGTAATCCACCCTGTCGTTAAAAATTAAAGTAGGCAGGAATTAAAAAATTCAACATTATGAATTTCAAGACAAAAGGAATAAGATAAAAGATAAATCAAGAGAAAAGGAAAGAATTATTTTACACCAAGCACTATAGTCAACCCTGGCCTCCCAGCGCGCGAAATCTTCTTTGGCTCCAATCACGAACTTCACTTGTGCACCTGTCATTCTTCGTTTTCTTTTTTTCATTTTTTCTTTCCTGCGTTTCTTTCCTTCACGTCTTAATGGATATCGGTGGATCAGAAACCATAGACAGCAGAACCGAGAAGATAATTTTAGAACTCTTTGAGGTAATTTATTGGAAAGTGAAGCCAAGTGAAACAATTAAGATATTCACCAGAAGCACCGCTGTGGCAGCAGAAATAGGAAAGGTGTGTGATGGGTGGTCTTATTTTTTCTGTCCAAAATTTATTCAGAGAAGTATTGCTATGGTTTTCTCTTCGTGGAGGCTGAAAATAAAGGTGTAACATTCCAAAAGTCCAAGAGCAGAAAAACCATTACGTCAGGAAGCACTTTCACATGTGGAAGAAGCACGCGGTAGGTGAAACGAATGGTTAAGTTGGTACATTAGGTCACACCTTATTTGTCACCAACGAATTGTTTTTTTTCATTAAGCAAATGGATGTTCTTTAGCGATCTATCATTGCGGTGCCAAAAAAAAAAGCTGGAGCGAATACCGAGAGAGGAAGAAGAAAAGTGACACCAGCAAGATTTTATTACATTGTTTCAAAATTATTCTGTTTACCTGCTTGTTAAGTATTTTCTTTTACTTATGGGCTAAGACGTCATAAAAGGTACTAAACAAATGGCCGCTTCTTGATACTGTTTTATTCATGCATTTCGTTTAACAACAGCAGGAACCAAAACATGATGATGGCACTTTTGACATTGGTGATGACGATGACAGTGGAGAAATTGTTGGTGTTGATCCTGTTCAATGCCCAATGCTGCTCTATAAGCACTCGGACCACGATGCTGACTCTCAGAGAACCGCCGCTGTACAATAGGGTGGTCCGGCTGAAATACAGCTCAACATTATGTAAAAAAAAAAAAGTAAATCCCACATCATGGTGAGGATGGACCTTTAGTATTTTTCCAAATAAAACACTGCGATTTCCACTGCACCTTCAACTCAACTGAGTTCAATGGCGATTCGTCCTACTCTCCCTCCGAGGGGTGATTACTGATAGCCCCGTTGTGATAAAAAAAATTGGTCAAGAGCAAGAACAAAGGAAGGCCTCGATGATGCATTGAGTAACATGTTAGCCACCGGGAAAGATAATTGCGGCTTCGAAGCTAATTAAGGAGGTGGGGTGTTCCAAGTTTTGCTCAAATCTCAACGTCATTGTCGTCACATTATTGCCGGATGTTTTATGACAACTAACAAAACCAAATTTGGGCTCGCTTTAATAAAAAAGGTCGGTAATGTAGGAAGATGAATACGTCTTTGCTGCAAACCTCGACGACAATGTAAGGACATGTTGTCAAGCAAGAACATCACCTATTGGAGGACTTTCGCGGTATATTTCGGTTGTGAGATCGGAAAATTTGCAAGCGTCTAGCAAAAAATCTAAACTTATCCCATTTTCAACCATATACAGCGATATCAATGAAAAACCAAGGGACAGATTGGAGCATATGAGTTGATTTCAATGTGTTTGTGTTGCGACTCCCCATCTTGTCATACAAATCTTTTGTTAGATTCTCTTAGTAGGTCGATAGTTTGTGCTACACAGATGTGTTAAGCGTCATCCGCAAAAAGCTGCTGCGCACTCCTAATATCATACGAAAAATTTCTGGAGAGTTCAGTCGTCAGCCAAACAGACCATTGCTAACGTTGAAAGTACTAAGATATTCTGACACATGCAGATCCGCAGTTATTCACCATTGTGCTTCCACAAATGTACCTTTAAACCCTTCATAGACTAAGATACAAGTGGAAATTGAAATATACGGAAATTCAACGACGCATTGAACATATTTTGTACTAAAAGCTGATAGCGCTTTTGAGCAGTGGAAGAGACTTTCTTTGCCATGCAATAGTTCGATATGTTCCAAATATAGAAAGATAGAAACAACATAGAAGATTTGTAGGACATGAAAACCATAGAAATAAGCGAAAATGGATGGAAATAAAGCGTTTATGTAAGAAAAAAAGACGAAAAAGACTGGATAGCCAACTTTGGAGGCACAATGAAAAGTTCGCCTTGAGCTAAATGCACACCATGGTATACCAAAAATAGGATTAGTCACGTGCCCCACCACACAAATTTTGCCGTCGCCGCGAATGGGGAACAGTACTGTTGGCATTAGTCCTCGTACTGTATCAAAGTGCGATTTCTACCTCACTGGTCTCAGACATTTTCAACCAATTCCCAAAAGATGAAATGGCATTAGTTGCACATCAAAGAACTGAATGCATACTACATGATTTTCTTCGTCGCTAGTGTTCACACCAGCTTCATCCATTGGCTCGTCTTCTGAGTCAGTTTTCATCATCCTAACGTATAACACAGCGATTATTAAAATTAAATATTGCTGTCAAGCATTTCAAAATCACCACATCAGGCATAGGAACTGGAACCATATTAATTTCAAGAGAATGAATGGCAGTCGCAAGCAGCGAAAACAAAGCGATTTCTTAGTACAAGAGAGAACAAAACTGTTGTTTGAGCAGCTTTGAGTTTCAAAACTTTCCCATAACATAAAAATAAGATCGTTTGAAGAAAAACCTTACGTTGGAATAGTCCCAGCTTCTTGGCGGAACGTTGGCCGCAAAGTTATTTGGCATAAGTAGTGTTTCATGCCAACGTTCAGTAGTTCCGGCCAACGTAGAACTAACAACTTCCAGTCTGCAAACATTCTTCGGCGTAGAAAGCTCCTTCTCTACATCGGCCATTATTTGCTTTTTCACTGAATGCAACATTAATCTAATTAGTCCTCTATGTTGATCAACTAAATGGATTTTAAGAAACTATAAAACAAGTTTGTTAGGTCGTAAAAAAAGATGTGTTAAATCAAACATAAGTTTTGACAGAAAGGACTACATGAATTGACTTCAACTCATTCGGCCGTATTCGGACATTAGAGAAAAGCTATCGGCGAACAACATGGGCCATCCAAATATCCAAATAAGTTTACACCCTTAGGGTGATAAAATAAAGTCTCTTCTATATGCTCGTCATATTTCGAGCTCCTTAAGCATTTTAATTAAAGGTGAATACACGGCAGTGAACGAAAACTAGATGTCATGGCATAAATCTTAGTTCAATTATTTCACATAGAATTACGTTTTAGTTAACTCTGCCACCTCAGGAACAGCTGCAGTGAGGTACAAGGAAATTCCTTTAATTTATTATGTTTGCTCGAGTTATATGATGACTAACAAGACCATGAGTAATGCAAGTGATTTCCCATTCTATGTAATCTATGACGGGTCCACTATCTGGCTTCGCTTCCTAAAATTGGATAGACCAATAAAGTTCTGAAGAAAGCAAAATCTGACGAAAGGTTAGATAGTGTATAGCAACAGCTCTATAACTCTATAACAACCTCGTACAAGCGTATCAACGACCATTAACTTGTTGATGTCTGACGCAAGTTGAAAGTCGGTTCTATGAATGAAAAACTGACGGAAGCACTGATTTCGCACTCCGAAAAGGGCATACCGTGCTATAGCGGCTTGAGCTCCACGACAAAGTTCTCCATGCAGAGGTTTCAAAATATCAGGAAGTACTGGTCGTAATTTCCCCGTTTCTTCATCCACTTCAACTATGTCAGCGAACATTGGAAGCCGAAAGAGGCGTTTCTGAAAACCATTTATTAAACCAGAGAAAAAACTTTGGCAGTAACATCAAATAGACAACGAAATTGTGTTGATGCATCGTTGAAAGTAGCAATGAAAGCATTTAAGGATAGAAGAAAGATTATCGCAGCTTGCTTGGAAACAGTGGGAATTTGATTAAATCCACAACGTTGAGACACTAATGAACAGTTGTTTGAAAGACGTACCGGATTCTTGACAATCCTTTCTGCCTTGACCGCTCTCCCCAAGGTGACCAACAACCCGATGGTTTTGAAATTTAAGGAACTATCCGAAACTTCTCTGAAACCAATTATCGCAAATCATCCAATGAAAACTAGAACGTAAATAGGGGATATTATTTATTTTATTCAAATGTCGGAACCGTTCTCCGTGATTTACAACCATGTCGTGGGTGGAGAGTACATGGGCCCTGAACTGCAATGTAAGCTAGGTGTTCGTTAATCAGAAGAACCACTAATTGTGAAGACTATCACGTTGTTTTATTAAGAAGCTTCGCCAGGATTAAAACAGTGGCAAGACTCACGACCATCCTGACAACAACTGCCAACAGCTGAAAAAATGTGACAACCAGCGAAAGCAGTATCTTGAAGAAAATGATGAATAACTAACAACTAGATAGCTCAGTAGAAAGTAATCAAGGATTTGAACGATTTGTTTCAAACAATCACTCACGTATAAACAACCTTCAAACACTATTGTGAATATGTGTGTATTAATATATATATATATATATAAATATATATATATATATATATATGTAGGGGCACATGTGGCGCAGTGGTCGGAGGCGCCTTGCAACACACACGTGGTATCGAACCCTGTGCTCACAGTTCACCAAGCCTCCCATCCCTCCGCAGTCAGCGAATTGGTAACCGGACTGGTCTGGGAGGGTAGCAGCAGGTAGCAACAGTGGTACGATACATCGGCCACCGCGAGTCATTGTAAAGGCCAGATATGCATTCACTCACCTCCAAACGATGCTTAATGGCGCATCCCTCAAGGATTGACCAAAGCGATAGCTTTATCCTTATATATATACATATATATATATATATATATATATGTATATGTCAATCCATCCCTGCACTATACGTCATTTACGATGCATGCTTGGCAGGAATCTTAAATTGTAGGCATCGAAGACAATGCGTAGTTCTTTCGACTACTCTCTTGGTGAAGGAGTACATTCTGCGACTTTGCTTTCCAAAGACGCTGTATACAGCTTCGACAGAGAGAGGCTATTTTCACATATCATGGCATGCACAAAAACTGTTTGGGACGAGTGCTGGTCACTAAACAACAAGGAAGGGCAACATTAGGCAAACAAAGTAGGACAGATACTGTTATTGACGCTTTCACTGTTACAAGTTCTGATACCAGTTTAAACAGACTATCTGTGAAACGATAATATAAACATAAACGTCTCCCATTTTGCCTGATTCTACTGCAGACCTGCATGGTAGGCTTTTTGCACTACATCGGTTGCGATCATTTGATACGGTCTTGAATTCATCAACCCAACGTTTGCATTTCTTTCTTCTTTTGGCCAATAGGCCTGTGTATTAGAGCGTCGGTAATTGGAAGTGACAACACCACCGATTTACATCTGATTCAAATAGCCATGGATTTTAAACTTATCCATTCATTTTCTACACATTCTCACGGGTTCCCAGCGCGTCCACCACTCATGTCGAAAAGACCAGGTTGAATAAGGAACAATGTATGTCGACCTACTTAAGACCGCATGTATTTCAATTGCAGTCTATACAAAAACAAACACTTCATAGACAATGGAGGACAATGGAACATCACCCACATCAACATCAACACCAACAGTGTAGCGCAACTATGACTACTCACGGTATGGAATGGTTATTCATAATCGATGAACAACAAAATAGGAACACAGGAATTTTATTCCGATGGATGTTTTAGAATGTTTCCTTCCATTCATTGAGATAGCTAGCTATCTCAGACTCTAGATCTGCTTTGAAGCGTACTGAAC
This sequence comes from Angiostrongylus vasorum, assembly GCA_018806985.1. NCBI lineage: Eukaryota > Metazoa > Nematoda > Chromadorea > Rhabditida > Metastrongylidae > Angiostrongylus > Angiostrongylus vasorum. The sequence goes on from JADANN010000426.1 coordinate 37,671, forward strand.
AGATCAACACCAAATGCATTTAATGTAGGAAACATTCCTGCCTAGATCATTACAACAATGGAAACCAAATGTCGAACTTGCAAAAATTCGGAGTGTAATAATCTTGAAATGTATGTAGGAATTGCAATAAGAAAAGATGACTTCTCCATCAGGCCTTTAACATCCCCATGTGACGATGCTCTCTAAATAGTGCTATTTACAGCTGCATAGCAGTAGATAATCAAGTCGCACGATTGGAAAGAGAAGGGTATGCACATTAATGGCATTAATGGATAATTCCTATCAAGTCTTCGTCTGAACACTTCGCGACTTTCTCGAAATTGCAAGTGAAGAAGGGATGACACTCAGTAGAACGAATGAAGTGGGAAGAAAGAGTTGACCGTGCATAAATCGAAAGAAAACTCAGTTCACGAAAAAAGCACGGTGCGTTGGTAAACAAGTATGGTCAGCTCTATGACGAGAATTATCACCTCGCACATATTCCTGGGATGTTTTGTGAACATGGAGAAAATTAAACGGAACAAAGAGAACAGTACGGGCCGCATCAGGGCCTTTCGAAGAGCAACGAAAGCACCCGAAACTCCGTAGTCGCGTGTCCCCCAGCGCTCCGTTATGCAGCATAAACGTGGGCTGATACTTCAACCATGGCAAGAGTGTTCTCTGCGCCACTCACGGAGAACTTAAACAGTGCCTTCCGAAATTTAGCTGGCCGTCCTAATACCCAGCTGGGATGCAAAGTACGGATCTTCCATATCAATCCTGTGTTAAAGTTCGAACAGAGTACACTTCGATGGGAAACAAAGACGTCCCAGTTATTAGACTGTTCAGAAACAAATGAGCGTTTCAAAATATTTATTGTTCTAATTTAGAGAACTGATTTTAATGGTCTTTTTAACCATGTCTTCATGTCTCATCAGAAGTTAAATTTGTTTTACGGATTTCGAGCTTTGCAATTTTAGACGTCAAAGACGAACTTTCGTCAAATTTTCTTTTGTGAGTTAAAACTCGGTCGCGGAGGTTTGGGGTGAAGGTAGTGTTGGTGAATTAACAGTGAGAACATGGTTCCGGAAATTCCGATCTGGTGATTTTCGCCTCGAAGGTACGGAAGGCCGCGGAAGTCCCAATGAACTTGACGACGACGAATTGAAGGCACTACTGGAATCAGACACGCGAACAACTGTTCGAGAGCTTGCACAAAACCTTGGTGTAAGTGCAAAAAACAATTTCCACCCACTTGGTGGCATAGGAAAGACAAAAAAACTCGACAAATGGGTACCGCACGAATTGAACAACAATCAAAAAAAATCGCCGTTATGAAGTGTCATCTGTTTCTATTCTGCGCAACAAAGACGACTAATCTCTTGATCGAATTGTGACGTGCGACGTGAAGTGGATTCTGTACGACAACCGGCAGCGTTCAGCTCAATGGTTGGATTTCGATCAGGCTCCATAGCACTTTCCAAAGCTGAAATTGCACCAAATAGGTGGGACAATTTGGTGTCCTGTAGCCAAGCTAATTCCTCAGCTTTTTGAAACCTGAGAAGACGATTACGGCAAACAGATTAATGCAGACAAATCGACGAAGTGCACCGTAATCTCCTACAGCAACGACCGGCATTAGTCAACAAAAATAGGCCCAATTCTTCTAAACGACAACGCCCGGCCTTACGTTGTGGAACCAGCGCTGCAGAAGTTGAACGAGTGGGGGGTACGAAACTTTGTCTCAACCGCCGTATTCATCAGACCTCTCGCCTACCGACTATCAATTCTTCAAGCACGTGGACAACATCCCGCTCGAGAAATGCTTTATCAACAACGAAGACTCAAGAAATGCCTTCGACGAATTCATCTTTTCTAGAAAACAAAAAATTTTATGGGAATCAAATAAATAAACTTGATTTTTTGCTGGCAAAAACGTGTAGGTTACAGGGGGTTTTTTATCAATAAAGTTTTGTTTTAAGCAAATTATGACGTTTTAAATTATGTGGTTAAAAACGCCTATTTATTTCTGAACAACCTAATATCCAACAAGAACGACATAGAAGATATCGTCGAGAACAACTTTGGAGATGACTCCACGAAGAATCGCGCCCTCCCGGAAGACCGCCTACTCAACAGATTAACGTGTTTGTAACCCACGTCAGCCACCTTTACTACCACATGGAAAAGACTTCTGGGTAGCGAAGTGTGTGCAGTGAAATTCACAATATTCGAAGTGCACCTCCACCATCGACAGCGATTACAGGGAAAAAAACGAACGAAGGATGTAGAAGGGTCGCACTAGTCGTAAGGCGAGCCATCAAAGAATTCCAGTAAGTAGTTTGTGTGCTCAAGAAAACGCAAAAAAGGTTCCTACCTCAAAATCTCATCCAGTAAAGCGAAATCTATATATCCTTCACCGCTAATTTGTTCAGACGAGCACATCATTGCAGATAAAAGGTGGGCACGGATTTCTTCCTAAAACTGTTTTTCCAATGAGCAATTTTCGAGAAATTTGGTTGGTACTGAAAAATCAGCAGTATACAAAACAGTAGTGTAACAGGTATTAGTTCTATGAATAGCCATGAATCTCAAGCTACTTTTTATAGGGAACTTGTACAGACGTAGTTACAGTGTCGCACGTGGTCGTTGGTTCGATCTAGTACCAAAGGCTAACCAACGCATCTCATCATTCCGAATTCAGGAGACCATTACCAGTACCAAACTTGCTTGCGACAGTTAAAACATAGTTTAGCAATCAGATAGACCGTCGGATATAGCTTCGTAAACTAAATACGCGGTTTTACGGTTACGGTGAATAGCTATTGGTTCCTTGATAGGCAGACTTATTAAAACACTATCCATTTGGAGTAGCTAATATTTCAGCCGTTTTGACTTCTTCAGAATATTGAAAGGTCAAAGTGATACGTAACCTAGTCACCAAACCCTTTCATAACCGAGGCAGAAAAAACGCAACGCGAATTTCATGCCGTAGCAGCGTGAACCTGCGGAGTAACCGAAAGAAATTTGGATTGGTGTTCCAGAGTTGATTACCTAAACTTAGGATGTGTTACGGAGAAGTTTAAGTCATAAAGTTACGGCAAAGTAGGACCGTCCCTCTTTCACTTCAACTGGTTTACCTATTTAATCGATCTGTAGTCATATAATAATCGTTGCATAGAATTCTTAGTCAAACTCTTGTATTAAATAAAATCAAACTAGGGAACATTGAGTACCACGTCGCCAAAATTGAAGAGATAACTTTCGAATCGCTCCATCAGAAGCGTCGAACCAGGACTCTTTTAACACACAACGCCAGAGATTCATTGCATAGTCCGCGCACATGAAATTGGACTCGAAATGGACGAAGTGCATTTCTTCCCCATGCATTTGTTTTCTAATGCATGATTGTCCGTTGAGAAATAAGCTATTATCAAAGGACTGTCATATAAACAGCAACAGCCCTGTATAAAGAGCACTGCCGGGTTAGTATAGTTCATTCGTGCGGTGCTCACTGAAGAAGATCCTATCTCGACACGACAATGAAGACGCCACATCGACATCACGAACAGCAGTAGACCATCGACACGGATCATCTGCTCTGATGAAGACGAAGAAAGCGAAACGTTAGCCGAAATAAATCGATTTGTCAATCTCGTGTAAGCTCAACAACTTAAATACACGTTGATTATTTTGCTACTGAGGTTAAATTACGGTCGGTTTGAAAACTTCTTTCCTGATGGTTTATTTCGTGATTAGGAGGTCGCCTCTTTCTTTTACTAGACAGACAAACCACAACTATTTCATTTCTAAAGCCTATGATGAACTGCGCGTGTAGCGCAGCGGTCGGAGGCGCCATTGCGATACACACGTGAAATCGATGGGATTGGCAAATTGGTACCAGACCTGTCTGGGAGGGTAGCAGCACTGGCGCGACACATCGGTAGGCCACCGCGAGTCATTGTAAAGGTCAGATATGTACTCAAACACCTCCAAACGATGCCTAGTGAAGTCGAACACCAAGGCGCATCCCTCAGGGATTGATCAATACCGAGAACTTTATCATTATTATTATTACTATTATTATCGTTATTATCATTATTACGATCATTACTATTACTAAACAAGGGTTGTTGCACTAAAGGGGAAGGTATAAAAATGATTAAAATCGACTCAACATGAGCTGCGAAGCTCTTTCGTACGTTGAAAGGAAAGTGTTTGAATGGTGAACAACAGTAAATCGTAGCAAAAAGAAACAAATATAATGGACATATGCATATACAACTACATAAGGCCTAAACTCCTCTGTAGTTCTGCCATGCTACCAACTTCCCAAGCCTCCTATTTATTGGAAAACTACTGCCTATTGCGGGGAAATCAGTAAGCGCAGAACCAACGCGAAATTAGGGGTCCAACGCACAAACTCGGACGTGGGAAGCAGTCTGTTCACAGTAATTTTTGCACAAGCTAAAATTGAAAAAAGAGCTTGATCTGAATAAGAGGGAAAGATTGGCAGAAACTTTGAGTACTGCAATCTGCAAGAACGAATCTGCGGATATCCTCGACCGATGTACCAATTGGAATGACACATACCTCATCATCCGTGTTGGAATGAGTGGGAGGTATATTCAACGATCTGAAATAGTCATCGTCTGGGACGACACTCGATCTGCACATCTGAAAAAAATCAAAAAAGGTACGTGCATCCAAAACTGACATCCATTTAACAACGGCATGAGCAGTCAAAATCCAGTCAGTAGTGATAAGTTTATACGTAGTAGATAGAAAGACATTATTCTGACTGATGCTGTAATGCGACATCGTTGTGAGATGCAAGAGTAAAGTCAAAGGTACAGAACACAAGTATTATCTGAGAACATTCTGGAATCTGGGAGTGGTATCGAGTCGAATCGATCACTGAACCGAAGGCAGTGCGGCACTCGGCAATCCGTTAGTGGCAGGACCTTGCCGAAGTATCATGTAGAATGAAGTTGTGCTGTTGGTCGCATTTATGGGGCTGTCCATAAACGCAGCAGTTCGGATCAATCAATGCGTCAAGCTGTCTGCCGTTTGTGCTGGAGAGCGCGTTATCTTTCACATATATCCCTTGCACCAACCATCTTCACCATGCTCTGTTCATGATGTCTGGCAACTGCCTACGTTTACGTTGCTTACTTTTTGAATGAGTGTTTGTCAATGTCAGCTGGAGGCTGTTGCTAAGTCTGTCGAATATAAGACTCTTGTTATATTTAGTTCTGCTTCTGTAGCAGTCGGAAGAATTTGAAGCCGCGCATCTTAGCGTCAGAACTTGCAATGATCATTTGCTTCAACTTCAAAACAGTATATCCAGCTGTATCACCTGTAGTCCCGTTGATCGTCGAGTGAGTCGAGCGGACGCCAGTAAATCTCCTATTTTTTCTCTGTCGAGTGCAAGAGTATCCCAGTGCGTTCTGCTGGCTCTAGGGACTCGTCGAGCATCATATCTTTCTTCTTGGCTCTTCATGAAAAACTCTGACCATCGGTGGGTGATCTTCTTGCAGTGCTTTCGACATCCCGAGGAATCCAGTCGGTAACACCTTCCGTCCATCGGTTGTCGTTCATACGCATTACATGTCCGCCACACCTTATCTTCGACTGTTTGGCGCACAGAACGGCATCTTTGATTTACGATCGTTGACGCAGGTCGGAGCTTCGGATCACTTCCCTTGCTTGTGTGAAACGGGAGGCTCCTTGCATCGTCCTTTCGACTGCGCGTTCGATAACCCTGAGTGATCTTCCATCCTGCTTACGCCGCGACCAGGTTTCTGACGCATTCGTTATGGCAGGAAGTACCGTTGAGTTGAAAAGGTGGGCGCGGAGTCAAGTGTTCTTTATTCACTCTTCACTACATCCTCGATGCTCTTGAAAGCTCCCCAGGCCGCTCGTCCCCCTTCTGCTCAGCTCTGGAGCTAAGTCGTTCATCATATTGATTTCCCGACCTAGAGAGACATAACTGGAGTATTCGAAGATATTCGTTCCTCAGATCGTGAATGGGGCAGAACGGTGACCTCCGTGATATCGGCAACTATATCTCAACTTGCTTGATGTTTGTCGTCTACGAACCCTTCACTGGAGTCATCGTCATTAGATTTGACAGGACAGTGGACAAAAAGCAGCCATGTCAGCAATCAGGCTTCCGTAAAGGATCCAGTGCAATAAACTACATTGACAGGACAATATGACCCTTTGAGCCATCGCAAGACTGGAAGAGACCGCTTTACCCCCACTCTAGTGGACCTTAAGACACCACCATCCATGCAAGCTCTGGACATCCAGGGTCTCCCTACTATTTTTTCTAATATATATCTACATAATAATATTCCTAGTATAAAGATTTTTCGTAAGCTATACAAAGTTTTCGGCTGGTAAATTCCTTCAGAAGCTAAATTCCACCACTCGTGTAAACATCGACGTCGTACGAGGGGTTAAGCAGCGCGATTGTCATCTTGCCGTAACTATTTACCGTCACCCTCGAGAATGTCATGCTATCATTGGAATGGGACCATGTGGGAGTGAATGTCGACAGTCAGCAATTACACCGTCTTTTCTTTGCTAATGACATCGTTTTTTATAATATCGAGCATTACCCAGGCAAATCGAATGCTTATCTACTTTGATAGCGCCTGTGGAAAGATTTTTCCTGAAAAGATCTCATATAAACGATGTTTATGAGGAACGGATTAGCTTCGAGTGCCTTATTCGGACTCAACATACGTCTATATAGATGGGTGGACAACATAATCAATGATATAGTTCAGAATTGATTAGGAGGAAGCGAGTGGCTCGAGGGGGGATTAAAGAAGATCGAAGATGTAGTGAAAATAACAAAGACCAACCGACTCCACGCCCACCTTTTCGACTCAACGGTACTTCCTGCACTAACGTATGTATCGAGAACCTAGTCGCTACGTAAGCAACATCGGTAACCATTATTGAGCGCGCTTTCCTGGTACTATTCCGCATTACGCAAATGGGAGTTCGATGTTTCGATCCATGCCAAGAATCACAAATGAGAAGCGTCACTCCACACGCCAGAATGGCGGAAATCAGATCGGTTTGACACGTAGTGCACCTCGGACACATAATTCTTCCAAACAGCAGTCGATAAACTAGAGCCGTTAGATACCTGATGGCTCGGGATATCAAACCTGCACCAGGGGGACAACCGGTGCGATGACCAGAGTTATTCACGAAAAACCCTAGAAGGAAGATGTGATGCTCAGTGAGTCCGCAAAGTAAGCAGAACCTACTGTAGTATTCTTGTACGCAACAGGGTGAAGTGCGAGCTTCACTGGTTTCTCACCCGAGTTACGTAACGATCAAAAGACAATAGGTAATACAGGTGCAATAGAATTTTTGGCAGCAGATACAGGGAGTCTAGTGCATCAACCCACTTGCCTTAGAGAGTACGCATATGACAGTTTCTTCGTCCATAATTAATAGCAATACATGCCAACTGGGGGTGCTGCCACGCAGACTTTTTTTACCGAACAACTCGAGATCCCACTTATAAATCCTAACACTATTTTCTCGATGAGCAAATGCGACGTTGGCACTATAGTAATTGTTCACTCATGGTAGCTGTCATTTCAGCGGTTTCTTCCTCTTCACTGCTTGGAGAGTTCAAATCCAGAAGTAATCTGCCATGTCGGTCCACCAAGCTGTAAAATTTTGAAGGAGCTTTATGTCTTACAGAGGTAACATGAGACATAGCGAGTTTAAATTTCACATAAAGGCTCAATTTACTGCTAGCGTTCTAATGGACAGAAGTGACGATGCGGAACAAGCCTTTTTCTCCAAGCCTTGTTCTCCACAGCGGTTTAACCAGAAGTTGCGTCTCTGTTCCATTTTCAACAGCACTCCATTCCAGTGGTCGATATCGTCATTTGTTAAATCCTGAAAAGAAAATCCTTCAATAGCTAAAGGAAATAGATTTCAAAATAACGAAAGCGAAAATAAAGTGCTTAAAAATAGTTTACTTATTAATAAGTAGAGAGAAAATTTTGCACCACTTTCTAAATTCTTATTACAGCGAGCCCGTGAACAGAAAATTCGTCAGGCTTTCGCATTCGCATGTGCTTTAATGTTCCTCTCTCGTAAGTGGTGGCTCCAGCGTCGACTAAATAACCTTAACTTTAAAATGCCACATTTACTCCAAACAAGTAGTTAACACGCTTTTTTCTCAGCAAACTGTGTAGACGTTCAAAAATCACTTCTGGACGCTTGATGCGAAAAGCAGTTTGGGAAGAAAGTTATTGCTGGAGAAGAGAACTAGATCTGCTGAACCAGACTTGTTCACGAGTATAGAAGGACGAGATAGGCCAGATATTCTTCCAATACCCAAGACAGACTTTTTGTTAACCTCGGTGTCGATTGATAATTCAGTGTTTTTCCTCGATATAATATCAATCTCGTGTTTGCTTATCAAAAAAAAACCTAAAGAAGCTAAAAACCTTACACCTGTCGAAAAAAAGCAGTGAATTCTTTTTTTGACGAAGTCGAGTGTGTGAGGTATTCTCGAGAAAAAGATCAACGCGTAAAGATAAAGTCTTTATCATTTTTTTATGTAATATGATCGAAAGATTTTTCTTTTCCAGAATATCCTCCATCCAAAGTCCTTCACAGTCGTACAAACTGTTGATGGTCAAATAGGTCTCGAAGATGAGATCGACAACTTCTTCATTTTGCGACGGTGTCCTTCGTGGACGAATTTTGTAGAGCTTAACAGAGCACTGAAGAAACCTCACTAGGCAGTTGTTCCCTTATATACGCGCACAATCGACTCGAATCAGGCAGTTCTGAGGAAGACGAAGAAGTCGAAAGTTCAGCCGAACAGAAACAGTATTGCATTTGTATAGCAACGTCGTGTAACTCATGAAAGCAACAAAATGTAGTAAATAAATTGTGGACTTGCCCTCAGCATGGCTACTGTTTCTAAGAGTAGAAATGCGTTTTAGAGCGAAATTTCTCACTAAGGTCACCGAGCCTGACAAGAAGGTAGTTCAACACTCCCATTCGGAAGGCTAAGAAGGAGTAAACTGAGCAAACCAATGCCAGAAATTACCGCCTTCCGCGAAGGAAGCTAACCAATCAGGGGCCAGAGCTGTCTGCGATTCGCAAGTTCCGAAAATTTAAGTGGTGACACTCGGCGACGCCATGCCATGGATTCTTTGGGATTTCACGGAACAGATCTCACTCAATCCAGTTAATTAGGAAGTGAAAAAGATGATGAAGATCGTGAAGACGGACTGCCCAAATATTGGTGTTGTAGACTGCAACAGTATTTCGTTAAAATGACAATAAGCTAATTAGTGCCAATAGGTAACGGCAATGCAATCAGAGTTTCCAATCAGAGAGTGTTTCCTATCCTTTTCTTCTTTAGTCCTTTTTTTTTCAATTCTACGCAGTAGTATTTACCTTGTAAATACCCCGTTTACAATACTGAAACGCTTTCGTAGCTGCAAATTCACAAGCAATCAGTCCATGATGGTAGAATTCAGCTTTCACTTTAGGAAGCCTTAGCACAACTCCCAAAATATTCTCCTAATTTGCGTAAGGATTTTGTTCTAAATGTTTGGAAACATCTCAAAAATCTCAAAGTCTTCACAAATGCAATAACGAAAGAACATTGGGAGACTTCATTAACTGGCAACTGCTTCGAAAAAACGCGTGGCACTCAGAAAACGATTCTCACTAGTAAAGACTAAGTCACTGACACCGAATTTACATTCCTCGCCTTAATTCTTCGGTTAAAACCTTTAAGAAGCCTCACCATGCTGTTTTTGCTTTGTAAGGAGTGCAGTCATTAAAGTAGAAGTGGCTTCGTGGCTAACATGAACCGTACCTATTGTACCGATCATGTCCTGAATAAACTCATAAGACCTGCAGACTCACAAGGAGCGCGTGTAATCTATTAGTTAGAGGTACGTTGCAAGACACATGTGTTTCGATCCCACACACCCCAGCCTCACTGAGGCTACCCATCATTCCGGGTCTACAAATTGGTACTAGACCCGTTTTTGGGAGTATGACAGCGCTGACTTGATGCATCGGTAGGCCACCACGAATCATTGGATAGATATGCACTCAATCACCTCTAACGATGCTTGGTGAAGTCGAATGCATGGTGCTTTCCTGAAGGATTCATCAACGTCAAAAGATTTACCCAACTTATTTTCTTACTATCATTGTAATATCTCGAGTTACAGCGGCTATAACACTTTTACCACTACGGGCAGGACAAAAAAACTTCGATTTCTTTCAATGACTTCGTTTAGAGCGGTCGCCCTGTACAGAAATGTAGTCAGACTGAAAAAAATTACGTAATACGACTTTCCGTTGCAGTTCAAGTAAAAACTACTCACTTAAGCACACCATAAAATGAATCCGTTAGTGGGTACTCGTGTAAGAACATCTAGTTTCCCAACTGTGTCTATTCTGACAAACTTGCTTTGTGAGCTACTTTCATCTATAAATCACCAAGTGCAACGGTTACTCACATTGTAACTCACATGTAAAGTCTTATTTATATTGATGGCGCAAATCACTATGCATCATTTCCAATGCCTGGTGTAAAAGCAAGAAAATAACTCAATCAAAGAAAAAAGTTGGCAAAGCGCAGCACAAATTCGCTGTGGTCACGCATGTAAACCAATTCTACAGCATGCTTTACTAAATAAGTAAATAAATGTATACTTATCGTAACAGTTCCCAGGATCGACTTTCTATTAACCTCGGCATTGGAATATGAATGCGTCGTTTTCTTGTTCAGCAATCGTGATGTTGTTATACAGCATACATTTACTTCCATAGAAAAACACAATACAATGCAACAGTAGCTTGTGTTTCGGCGAGTTCGCCTTCCTCAGAGCATAGACGTATCATACGTAACAGTAGCCTCACAATTTAGTGAACTCCATGGTTGCTGAGACATTTGCAAAACTCCGGAACGCAGGTGTCTCCGGTGGGGGTACGAACACGCTATTACCTTCAGGGGCTGACGCGCTCACTCTACATCATGCAGGTCCTTCGTTTCGCCTGTCTCTCAGCTAGTTCCATCGATCAGCGCCATAATCAATCACCCGTCAACGGGATTGATCTAGGGAGCCCAAATCTGCACTGAACACAGTTAAGCTGAGGCTGTAGTTGGAATCAAAATGTTTTGCTTTTTATTTTCTGCCTAATGCAATTTTCACGGTAGGGTACTAAACGGAATACAACCAAAACGTCGTTGAGATATTTGCAAAACTCAGAACTTAATAGCCCTAGAGAACTCCGTATTATTAATAAGGGTCCAGCGCATAAATAAACGCCAATTTTCAAAAACTTCGGACCATGCTGTTCTACCACCCGTGTGTTGTTCACTAGGGATGATTAGTAAGACCCACGCATAGGAATGTGCATCGAGAAATCACTTTGAGATAAGGTGCCATATTACGTCAGGCATTCGTCTTCCGGTTCATCGTTGAAGTGTTGAAATTTATCCAAACTGCATGAATAGTCCTGTGCGATGATGTTTTAGACTCCTGCTCTAGAATCCGCATATTCACTTCAAAATCACGAGTACTGTGCTTTGGCTCCAATATGTACCCAGAAAAGTTATTGTGCTTTGGCGTTTTATGTTACCCAGAAACGTACTTTGCCGAATTCTAGCTTTTTCCATCCAGATGTTCTTTTATGAAGACTTATCTGCCCGAACGGGAGGGACGGGAATGCATCCGTTCAGGTATAGCGTACTTCATCTCATGAAACGAATGTAGTGAGAATACATAGGAGAAACGGTTAGATAGAGCACTTTATGCCCGCATCAAAGGAAATCTAAATGGAGAAACTAAAATTCGACAAAGTGTTCCTCTGGGTACATCTAGGACGCAAAGGCGCTATCAGGATAATTTTGAACTGAATGTCCGGATCCTAGCGCAGAAGCCTAAACCATCAACACGCCAGACTCTTGAGCGTTTTGGACAAATTTCAGAAACCCAAAGAAGAACCGGGAAGACGAATGCTTTACGTGGTATGGCTTCTTACTTCATAATGACTTGTTGATGCACATCTTCATGGGTGGGTCTCCTTCAACTTCCCTCATGAAAGCACACAGATCTGACGCGTTCACCACTACATCATACGAGTCTTTCGTCCCGCCTTTTTTTCAGCCGTGTTATTGAAGGTGTTCGGCCCACACCGCAGGCACCAGTGGTTGGGAGTTTTCCAGATAAATTAGCGTTATTATCGTCATATTTCACAAAACATCTTGACATTAGAAAAGAATAGGCAGCAAATAAAGAGGTGACGATATTGTGATTTATACCACAGCTTCAGCTTGACTGGGTTCAATGCTGATTTGTGCTTCCCAGATCAATTTCGTTGACGGGTAATTGCAGAAGGCACCCATAGGTCAACAATACGGCCGAAAGAAAGACGAAACGAAGTACCCCCACAGTGTGGTAGTGCACCGCGTTAGCCCCTGGAAAGGGTAATAGGAAGTTCCTATTGAAGACATCTGCGATTCGGAGTATTGCAAATATATCAGCATCACTGTGTTAATATTTCTTATCGTACCCAGCCGTGAAAAATAATAGGCAGCAAACAGAAAGTGACGATCAAGATTTACATCGGGCTGAAATATGTTTTCTATCATTGGTAAGCTGACACGAGGTTGTTGAAAAGCTTATTCAGCTAATGTTTCGGCGCCTCGCCTTCCTCAGAACTGGTGGATTCGAGTCGATTGTCCACATTTCTTGTGAGAACATCATTTGGCAGCGCTCTTCTATACAGGACAGCCGTTGTTGACAGCGAATTCCCGTTGGTAATAACTTGTTTTCAGCTTCGACTTTCAGTTCGATGCTCTCACGAAGACTCACATCAGGTGAAGTAAGAACAATGACAATCGACTCGGAACAAGTCAGATCTGCTCAGGGTGGAGAAGACGCAAAAACATTCGTCGAGTAAGGCTTATTGTCAGACTCGTACTAGCTTATCAATGAAAAAAAATATATGTTGACTAGTCACACCGAGGTTGAAGGAAAATCGGCTTCTAAAATATGTTTCTTTAACCCACCATCCGACGTTCACTGGTTCATCTCCATTTGATCTGAAAGTCATGACTGTTTTCAGTTTTAAATCACCAGATCATTTCTCACATTGAGCGTGGCCATCTTCAATAGAAACCACTGAAATGAACGGCTTTTTTTTGCAGAATAATCACGTTACCTTATCGTACGGCGACATATTTCTGAATTTCAGGAGCCTATAACACATATTTGTTCCATTTTTTTTGCGTCAAGGCTAATATGTCAGAAATGAAGCCAGCAATACAATGAGGATTCCATCCAAAAAGGTATAACGCTTTTCAAAATCCATTTTCTTCGTTGCAACTATCTTGTCTCAGAATTCTTAAGCCTTTGAATTTCGGTTTCGCGGAAATTTTAATTCCAATTATTTTTCAAAGTGGATGGATTTAAATTACGCATACGATTGCGGCGTTCAGTTCGTAGGATCGGAGTTCAGACCGCGTCTCCTTTCTCACTAAAGAGAAGAGTACGACATTGAAGTTTGATGCTACTGCAACACACCTAACACAGCTGGTAATAAGTACTAGCTCTAGAGAATCTTTGCTAAAAAATTTACGTCGGCATAAGTAAAAAGGTTTGTCGGGAAAGCTTGAAAATGAAGCAATCTGATAAAGTGTATTAGGGGGTCTGTGCAACAACCGTGTTCCGCTGCTCGACCTAATGAAGGAAGATGCGAGTAGCAGTACATCCCGTCATGACATAGAATTGATAACGGAAAGGTCCTATAGCAATCTTTTTCCGCCCCCCACAATCTCTCCTCGGGCTCGAGATGCCTAGCGGTGAAAAACCACCAAGAATTCTAATCTTTGAAGTTTGACTTGCGATATAAAACATGAAAAGAAGCACAGCTCCAGGCTTCATAATATCACCGCCGATTTCCTTAGAGCTGGTCGCCGCAAATCACATGTGTTTCTCACAACGCATGTGAAATCCCAGACCAGTGCAGGAACTTGCGCAAGGTCGTTCCACCCAGCAAAAAACGACAAAGGAACCTTCGTAACTACTGTCGAGTACACTTCTTGAGTGTCCTCTACACGCTGTTCACAAAAAATAATCCTTTTGTGCATATCCAAGGTCTTCGATGAGGCACAACCAGTTCACCATACGGGATTCCGATGGGAATCTGTTGCACGGACCACCTCCAAACTGTATCACGCGTCATGTAGTTTTGACGGGAGTACCACTTGTCCCCTTGTCCTAACCTTTATCTAATAATCTGACATTGTCGAAACGATTGCAATCGTATCAGCTCCCTTCGACCAAGGAGTGTACCCGTTCTATATACCAACACTAGCAGACTTATCGGAAGTGCAGCACAATTACAGAGCTTCTTCACCGACTTTTCAACTTGCTCATAGGAAAAACAGTTTCGGTAAGGCGACAAAATACCACCAAAGATATTTACTGCCGCACTGCAATGGATGATGAAGTCACCCGATTGGGAAGAGAAGGCCGCGCGTATTGATTGAAAATTCCTATCAAGTGTTCTTTTCGCGTTATCATCTTTTCGAGGAGTACCAGCGAAGCAGAGACTACGATCAACGAAGCGGGAAAGAAAGATTGGACTTCGCATGAATAAGACGAAGACCCAGTTCACGAGTAAATAAATAGGTCCATGGTGCAAAAGTGAACAAGTTGAATTTGATGATTCTCTTATTAATGAAAGCACTTCTTACGTGTGTCTTGGACGTTGAACGAACACGGAGAGCGACATGAAGGAGAAATTAGAAGGAGAGTGCATGGGTACTATTCGGGTTATTCGAAGAAGGGTCCAACCAACTAACGGGCTCGAAACTCCGTGCTCACTTCTTCAATATCCCTCCCAGCGTTATGTTCTGCAGCAGTAACGTGGACTAATACTTCAAGCACTTCAAGAAAGTTGCGCAACACCCACAAAGTGCTCGAACGATGTCTTCTGAAATTTACCCAGTATTTAAATGTCTAGCTGGAATATGCAACTTAGATCTTGCGAACCTATGCAATCTTCGAGATCCGGGAGGAAATACATCAGCAACGAAGCACACTGCAATCGCAATCCCCCCCGTTATGCCTGCCGAACGGCGATTTGCAGTACAAGATTTGCCTCCATATTAATGAGGATAAGTAAAACCGCGTAGCATACGACGCTCTACTGACAGATCAAGCCACCATAACTCGGGCAATTCAATGGTATCCGCAGAATTCCCTGACACCACCTGCATTCCCCAGGACCATCAACACCGTGTTGAGCAGATATGAGGTTGGTAACAGTTTTGTGGTCACCAATCTCATGTCTGCTCAGCATGGAGCGTGGATCCGGACCCAACGTCCCCCCCCCCAAGCACCGTGCGATGCACATTAGCACGCGGCCGACGCGACGCACATGACCGCGCGGCCAGCGCCGGGAGCAAAGCGTCGAGCAACGCCCCATGCCCAGTAGGTTGCGGACCCCTTGACCCCTTAGAAATAAAGACATCTCTTTCTTTAGGTAGAGAACATGAATCTGAGGGGTTTGAATTAGACAGGGTTGTGGCACAGACTTTGTGCCATCGTTGTATGAGTATGAATGCCATGCACGCCGCTATTCATTACGTGTTACTACTGTCAAATAAGCAACTAAATTCTGCAATTACAACACTTGTAAGTAAGCCACGTGATATCGATAAGGGGACTTCCAGCGAATCCATCAACTTGTGAGTCTATTGATTCCTTCATCTTTTGCGACTGCTACGATCAAAGCTTCTACTGTACATCTACATTCCATCCATTTATCTCCTAATTTATGAAGACCATTAATAATTAGGAAATTGAGGGGATTTATCGAAGAACTAGCGTCGCATGTATGGTGCAGCATCATCTCTGACAAGCAATTCGTTGGTTCCTTATTTTCAAACCCTGTGATGACTTTAGAGCATTGTATGGAACGAGAGCAGTTAAAACCAGAAGACGACCATCGTAATATTTCTTGCAGAACTTATAGAACTTCGTTAAATGCTGACATTTATATGGTTACGTAGAAAAAGAGTTTTTCACCCTTCACAAAAGTTGAATATGCATCAAAATGATGAGAAGCTAAATAGAAGTACACGGAGTACAATAAGGGGAGCGGTTTTTTAGATGGACAATGATCGATAGAGTAAAGTCTCTGCTATAATACTCCTCAAATACTCAAGTTATTCAAGAAGCCAATTATCGAAGAACCAGCTGCGACGTTATGCGTTGCACTTCGGATGTTGGTCAAGCGTGGTTTCTTCTGGAGACTCGAGTAAGCCGGGGAAATTTCTTAGATCGTCCCCTCAAGCGGTTGCTATCCTTTTTGAATTGGAAGAAAATTTGGTGTTATGATTCTGATTCTTCCAGGACGGCAGTGATTCCTGTTATGGCAGTGTACCCCGCCATCAGTCCACCGAGTACCCGAGTACAGGTTAAAAAGTGAAATCCTTTTAATCTTTGGCAATAAAGGACAAAGAGTTTTGCGCCGATCAACCCTAAGGTATACCCCATACATTCGACTTTTTGAACTATTGTTAGAGGTGATTGAATGCATATTTGATTTGTAGAATGACTTCGGGATGGACTACCGATGTATACCAACCTGTCAAGTCACCACCAGAGAGTGATTTTTTTATCCTCATCTAGGGGGCATTCCTCATCCATGTAATACCCTGTGCGGCTCTCCTCTGTCAATAATCGTCCATGCAGAGAGTAAAATAGTGAGTGTATAAAAGAAGCTGTTTGCCGTGCGATTGAAATTTAGGCATTGGGTTTTTTCTGCTGTGTTATGAAAATGTTTGAACGAGTAGTTCGCGTGTTAGTTTGACCTCTCCACACTCCGAAGAAACCAAAACCACTAAAACATTGGTTAGTACTGAATAAACTTTGTAATTTACAAACCAATGTCTGCTCGGGAAAGAACAACAATTTATAAAGACTAATATGATAAGGCTCTAACGATAAACCTTAACAATCATGATACGCATTTACAATGAACAAAGAATAGCACTCCTTGAAATTCTCTACTGCGAATTTCGCGATAACACATT
Organism: Angiostrongylus vasorum; assembly: GCA_018806985.1. Taxonomy (NCBI): domain Eukaryota; kingdom Metazoa; phylum Nematoda; class Chromadorea; order Rhabditida; family Metastrongylidae; genus Angiostrongylus; species Angiostrongylus vasorum. The sequence continues at coordinate 54,781 of JADANN010000426.1, forward strand.
GATTCTATCCATGTGTCTTTTCGGTTCTAGCAGTAGATAGTCCGTGGTAGTCTTCATGCTTGCAACCTTCAGCCTCGATGCTGAAAAGAGCTCTTAACCTCTTTCCATTCATGTTCTTGACTTCGATACAACCAAAAACGCCGATGGGCGCTTATGCAGTGGACAGTGAACATTCGTTCAAGTACTTTGAGCAGTACACGCAACTGATGGAATATTCGCTCATGAGCGCTTCATCGTACAAGTAGCCGAAGGTTCCGTATTGTTTCACTGCTTAGTTTCTTGAAAATCTGCTCACGAAAATGCAGAAGTCTTTTCCGAAGGTGGGAACACGAATACTATGCGTCGCAGAATTGCAAACACCAATGGAAAATGCCATATTGTAATAGATAGAAGACTATGCTCATGACTACATTTAGCATTTAAAAAACTTCATAATCAGCTAATATGTTAGATTGCAAAGGAAATTTTAAGCTTAGATAGTTGAAATTACATTCAGTTGTCATTTTTGTCAGCCGGGCTCCCATTAATCATCAATTAACGCCCAGTAAATCTTCCATTTCTCTCTGTCGCTTGCAAGTAGTAACAGAGCGAGTTCTGCTGGCTCTAGGACCCTTGGAGCATCATATCTTCATTTTAGGGATTTCATGAAGAACTCAGAGCTTCCGATCAGTGGTCTTCCTTTCACACGTTTAATACACGCAGAAGTCCAGCCGCTATCACCTCATGTCCAGCAGTCGTCGTTCATGCGCTGCGTATCCAGCCCACCTTATTTGTCACAGTTCGGTGTCTAGAACGGCGTATTCGATTTTTGATCGTTGTAGGTAAAGGCTTGGGACCACCTCTCTTGCTTGCATGATACACGATACTCCTAATATCGCCCTTTCTATGCGCGTTCAAAAACATCGAGTCTTTCATCATGCGTGTGCACCAGGGTTCTGACCTATATGTTAAGGCAGGAAGAATCGTGAAGTCGAAAGGGTACGAAGTCAGGTGTTCTTTGCTTTCCACACTGCACATTCACTGCTCTTGAATGCTCCGCAAGTCGCTTGTTTCCTCTGCTCAACTCATAGCTGAAGAATCCGGAAACATTCGCTCCGTTGACCGTCAATGGACCACAAAATCCAATGCGTTTCTCACAAACGTTGCTTTATGAGATTTAACTGAAAGCCAATCTTTCCTTTATTATGGTCGGCAAGCATTCGTTCAATCTGACTTATGTTTGACGCTAAAAAAGCGATTCCGGCGGAGCGAATATGGTATGATTGACGTCCATGCTTTCCTCTTCCATGTTGTTCCATTCCAATGCTCGATGACGTTCTTCAGGGAGGCGGTAAACAATTTTGGCGAGATGGTATGGCTTTTTTCCAACCATTTTTTGCATCAGTGTTAATAAGGTTATAGAATGGTGATATTTCGGTCATGAAACTGACATATAGCTGACGAAGGGAATCTCTATATACCGAATAGAAATGCCCTAGTTACGACAGATTCCATAACTGCTTTTATCTCAGCCGAGTCAAAAGCCTTCTTTGAATCGATGCAAGTGAGACAGTACAGTCCTTTGTACTCTCGCGATATTTGAATTAATTTCGTTATCTGATGTGATCCAATGTACCCAATCCTTTGCGAAAACCTGCTTGCTCATATGCGTGTCATTCGTCTATCGCTTTGCAAATACTGTTTATAATGTCTTGACTTAAAAGTTTTGAAGAGCAAGCAGAGTGTGCGATAGTTGTGGACATCGTGGATGTTACCCATCTTGAGTAATAATAAGGTTTTGCTAGTCCTCCATTGACTGTAACCTCACTTCCTGATAGGTTGCGAGGTAACGTTGAAAGGGCAGAGCTTTTATGTTTATGAGAGCTGCCGGATGGTTCTTTAGGCATCCAGGTCTTATCCTTTCCGCACATGGTGTTGCTCGATTCTTCACCGAAGAAACGGCATGTCAGATTTTGCTATGAGACTTTGTTTTTCGTTGGATTTATAGACGTTTTTCCTTTTCGCGAGCATTGAAATCTTGTATGAAAGAGCGGTTCTTTAGTTCCTGATGCAGTTTTGGGACAACATCAGCATCGGCTAGGCAAACGTCGCAATGATGTGACCTAGTTTCTTACTTATAGTACAGTCATTCGAAAACTCCCACTTTCAGCTTTGAGAGTGGTGCTTCTAGAACTGCGACTTATTCAATAGTCTTGATCGACATAGTAAATTAAGACCGCAGTCCACACTGCTCGTTCCTTTCTAATCCATAGGATTCAACGTGACGCACTTCAGACCTGGTTCCATTAATAGCGTGAAAATCCCCAATGATGACCTGAACGCATGTACAGTTTTCGCCGTAGAAGCTCACTAACTTCATGTTCAACGCTTCGGCTTCGCCTTCTTCATAGCTTGACATCGATGGTAGATGACGAAAGTTGAGAAAGCCTGCGTATATTCAATCTTTCAAATGTGAAAGTCTCATTTAGGAAGTTTAGGCATCCGTACTCGTCCTACCGTACACTAAAAGAAATCTTTCAGAGCCAGCTGAAAGCTGCCTGATTACTTTACTCTATTTGGCACTTGATACACAGGTGTAGTTTGCCGAGTTTTGAACGTGCCGATTAGATACGTTCACGAGTAGCTTGTCAGTTTCTTCCAAAGTAGACGAAAAAGCTTATTTGTTGGAGGCTACCCCTAGCTACCTTCCATATACTTCTGTGGCAACTGAATGCAAGATATTGGCCAAATTGACTAGTATAGCATTAATAAAAAACACACCCATATACACACACATGAATGCGTGCAGAAGCTATGTGCCAAATCGGCGCATCGGAAAGACTGAGTTCATTCCGGGGATTCACCGTCATCTCAGGGAAGCACGAGATCGCTTTCCGCTTGCGATTAACCCCAACCCACCACCTGACCTGAGGACGCTCCCGCATTGCCTTGCGGCTAACTGGCATAAAATCTCTCTACTAGGGAAGAACAACTTTTTGGGATAAAAAAGAAAATCCCGGTAGCCGTGGGTATTAACGCATTTGGAGATTCCATAGTTTTCCAATGTATGGAATACCTCTGGTTAAATTTTCTTGGATTTAGAAAAACGAGCCTCAAAGGAAATAAGTGACAAAAAGTGCGTTATCTGGGCTCCATAAATTCAGGAATACATCTTGGACGAGTTAGAAATTTTATGTCTTATTAGGGGTGAACTGTAGATTCTAATTATTTAATTCTTCGTATTTTTGTTGAGCAAACACGAGGTGTTATTTTTATTCTTTATTCACGAACAAGCTGACGTTTCGGCGGATTTCGCCTTCCTCAGAGCCTGGAAAGGTCAAGTTGACAGCAATCTATTCGGCCAAACACCTCCATAACCAAACAGAGAAAACGCTGAACCAAGATTTCAATCACATTGCACACAGCTTTGCACACTCACCGCTTTCTATGAGGCTTCCACTGAGTACGTCGCGTGGAGACCAACCGCACAGAGTTCACATGGAAGCGTAGTATGCCCCTCCCGTCAAAATAACAGCCTTATATACTGCCCAATATCCCGCGTGATAATGAGGCATTCCTCCCTGCAGTTCATTCCCGGATACTTGGAATTAATCCAGGATGCCTCGAGAGTTTTGCGCATTTGAGTTTTCGACTCCTGTGCCAGGATCGTCACTTCTACTTCAAAATCTTCCCGTTATGTCTCTTTGTCCTATGCGTACCGAGTGGAGTACTTTGTTTAACTACTCAGATAAACTGTACCCGAGCTCATTCAATCACCGTCTCTACCATTAGGGCAAACTATGCAATTTTGCGTTGCACATAGACGGTCATATAGGCGGTTACGAACTAGTTGGCGCCTAAGATTACTCGGTGGCATTTCAACTACGTTTACCGAATTCTCTAGGCCCGCCCTTCTTAAGCAGCGTTTTATAGCTGCTCTTACATCATTTGAGATGAAGGGTAGGATAAACGGGACCATTTTATCGCTAGAGTTGTCGTTTGGAGGCCTAGGATTTCCTCTACACCTGTCCCGAGCTACAGTTTCGTAGCCATTAGAAATGGCTATTTGCCGCGCCAAATTCCCGGACTCCTCTCTCTGCTCTCTTCCCGTGCACACGTTGGTTGCTGTTCGAAACATGTTTCTTACCAGCGCCCTTTTCGTGTGAGAAGGGCGAGAGGAGAGGTAATGAACCAAGATGTTTTTATTACTTGGCTTTCGGTACCATTTCGTAATGTAGCCGGTTTTTGATAGATTAATTTGCACGTTCAGAAATGGAAGCCAGTTTTCTTTCGATTTCTCTCATGTGAACTTGATATACTTTGGTTATTCGTTCAACAACTTGAAGCATTTGTCCATTTCCTCTTGTGTTGAGCAAAGGACAAAACAGTCATCTATATATCTACAGTAGAGTAGCGGCCCGAGATCGATCACCGGTGCTTCCATCTCGGACATAAACGCAATGGCCAGGCTTGGTGCCAGTCGTTGTCCCATTGCCAACCCTCTTATTTGAGCGTAGTACTTTCCGGACCATCTGAAGATTGAGCAGCTCAAGCATTCTTTTTAAGAGTGCCATCAACTGCTCTATCTTGAAGCCATACATGTTTATTTCTCCTTCGCGTTGCATCAAGAGTTCGGATATGGCTTGCATTGCGGAGTCATTCGACACGTTTGTATAGAGGGCGCTAACGTCGAACGACTCCATCACGTAAGCGCTGCTGGGCTGCGCAGTACGTAGACGATCCAGAAACATCTGGGTATTCGTAAGATGGGCTGGAATGTGTTTCAACAACTGGTTAGATAATAGGGTTAAAAACCATGTTATCCTGTCCGTTGGCCCGTCTACACAGCTTTGGTTTGGCTTTGGAATGATTGGTCTAACCTTAAACAATGATGGATCGGTAGACGCAATATCATCGTTGGATACTAGCTTATGAGTTTTCATAAGCAAGTACAAGACAGGGACATGTTGGTAACTCAATTTTTAGTTGAGAGATAACTGATGGTTTTAAACCAGCAGCCCTTGCCATTTTGGCCCATTCGTGGTTCAATTTTCGGTATTTACTTTTAAACTCCTTCTCAGATGATGGACGATAAAGCGAAGCATCTTCAAGATGCTTTTTTCGTTATTTCAATATCTAACTGATGGGGAATTACGACAAACTCTCCACCCTTATCACTAACGGATAGTCTTATGTTTTTCAACCTTATCACCTCTCGTACCTCTCGCATACCACGTTTTTGCACTGCAGTGAGGTTTGAGCTGTATCTTTTCACGCGATAGTGATTAAGGACTTTGAAAGTTTCATTCGTAAACATCCGAAATTTAACATCAACTTCATTACTGGGCTCTTGTTGTCTAAAGCACGGCTGAGGAAATGGTGCTATTGGTAGGGCCCCCACTTTTTTGTTCGCGCCTATTTTGCGTTTAATCTCTAGCTTTTTCTGCGGAGTCTATCTTGAAGTTCATGCAAACTACATGTTCTGGGTGTCAAACAAATCCGTGCTTGTTTGACACCCAGAACTAAGCATGTTGCGCCGATGGATTAAAAATTTGGGCTTCTGGAACCTATGAAATCACTGAAGTGTTTCGGCCTTAGAGTGGCTTCTGAAGTTTTTCTTGAACAAGAAGATGTCAGGATGCTTGAAGAAGTGATATTTATAGGCGAGTTGCAGGGCGAATACAACGAAAGAGGCAGAGCTTGTTGGGCCAGGTTTTCGAACTGTCGGAGAATTCTCTGCTATCTTCTTACTCACGCTCCTACTAGAGCTAATACATCGGTTGAAATGCGTGCACAGGAACCTCCAAATTTCTTTATGAAGAAACATTGGAATCACAAATAGTCCGATGGATTCGATGCTGGAGCATTGGTCGTTGCATTTCACTGCATTGCCTACGGTGTTGTGTTTCGACACGAATTGACCCTTCTAGGGTGCTTGTTGTTCGTCGGGCGTCTGTAGTAAGTCATGATGCAAACAGTTGTTGAGGCTCTACCTATAGAAGTTGTTTTGCTTAAGGCCACATTCTACGTGCAATAAGGAACTTAGATTAACATATAAAACAGCAAGAAAGACTAGTTGTTCAGATGAAAGAAAACATCGTAGGCCTCACTTTTTCTCCTTACTCAAATCCCCTTATTGAACTGCGCTGGTAAAAGAAAAAAAACGAGCTGTTTGGGAGAATGAAAATGCAAATCAGCATAAAGCCACTGTGGCTTAAATCAAAAAGATTAAATGACAATAATCAGATCACTTCGCTACCTCATAATGACTTATAGGAAGACAAAAATGGATGTCGAGAGAGGCAACGTCTTCGTACTGTCATTGCCATCTCCTATGTTCCCATTTTGAGAAAATAGCTATGCTGAAAGACGATGGGAACCCAGGAATTTTTGAAGGTTTCCTGTTTCAATAACATCACTTCGTTCTGATCTTCTTGCATTGTTATCCGTCCTTTCATTAAATTTTGGTGCTTGTTTTCTTTAGATTACTTATCTGCCCTTCTTGCAGTATCCACTGCTCTTCTCTTCGATAAAATCAGAGCTAACGCTAAATTCGAGCACTATTTATCAACGCATACATTTCTTCCTCATTATGGTTTGCCGTTCATTAAATGCGCCACGACTTCCTCAGTGATATTGCTATTCCTGGGCGTTTCTTTAACTGCGTTTACCTTCATTTAGAATGTGTATCCTCCACTGCCACATAAATTGAAAAGTCCACTTCCACAATTATGCTTCTTTCGCTGCATCCATTGAATTCCACTCTGTCTCACTCCCTTCCCCTTCTCGCTCCCCATCTCTCTCCTACTTTATGTATCTCCTTCTCTCCCTCCTTCCCGCTCTGCCCCTCTCTCCGTCGCCCCCTTCCCTCCTTCGTTCCCTCTCTCTCTCCTCCTATCTTCCTCCCTAACCGGTACGGAGGAATCATCAATGCAAACGTTTCTGCAAAGGCCCGTAGTCTAAAATTCAACAAGTTGGACCAAGGGCTTAGTCTGCTCGTAGTTTAACATTCAACAAGTTGGACCAAAGGCTAAGTCTAATGCTCTTAAACAACTTGTCCACTCCATCACAGTTTTCAATGTCGCTGAAATTCTAGTAAATTAACAGCTGGGAAAAATTTTTTCACTTGGCGGCTAAGCAGAGACCGATAAATATCTTAGTCATGATGAATATCTTGGTCACGCTAATGCTCTTGGGTTTTTATGACCTTTGCTACTCCTTTCCTTAGCTGTCAATTTCTCCAGTTGCAAATAACGAGAAACTGATGCAATGCGTTGTTGGCCTAATGCCCACATACTTCTATGTCTTTGTGATCACTCTATATGAATAGGCGTTCAAGGATGAGTTCATCTTCTCCCCACAAATTTATACGCAATGAGAGAACACTGGAAGAACACAAGTTTTGTAGCAAGCAAGTGCTGCATATACGGTGGATTTGCACCCTCTGGAATGCTCTTTGATCAACTATACAGCAACAGTCCGGCGTCGGTGATCTTTATACTAGATTAAACATTGATAGCGCGCTCATCAGAGTGAAAAGCTTTGAATTTATTGACTCCCTTTCCCTTTCTACTCATCATGAAGAGTTGTAGCTGTAACACTGAAAGCATGGATTAAAAAAGTGTTTATATATATATATATATATATATATATATATATATATACGAAGTGAAAAAAGCAGCACAGTGGTTAGTGATGTAGTAGCTCAAAAAACAAGGTCCCTGTTTGACCCCCACTCAACGCCGTTAATGCCTTCGCTCCGCTATCTCCAAGATTGCAAAAGGAATCGACATGAAAATCATTCTACGACATTCATGAAGAAATCGAAATCTTCAAGCAGCAGCTGGAACAATACCCGAAGGGTTAGAGGGGGCTTTGTGGACGATGGTTGCCAGAAAAAAAGGAATCGAATACAAGAAGTGCTGAGACCCCCCACAGTAGATTTGTCGCGGTCATACAAAACATAGAATAAAATGGAAAAAATATGCATTGCATCGGCCATGGCATGAAAATTGTTGTCTAGCGGGTTTTGTAGTGTACGCTTCTCTTCTTGGTCTGCCACGTGGGCACCTATTTGTGGGTGCGGAAGTAGAAGCTCGAAACCTATTTAATTTAACCTTCATCTCAATAAAGCAAAAAATAAAACCACAATGCTAACTTTTATTTGCTGCTTTCTGCAAGTTTTCATGGAAAATCAACCACAGTGGTGTTAAGATATTTGCAAAACTCCAGACGGCAAGTGCCTGCGGTGGGCAACGAACGCATTATTACCCTTTCAGGGGCTAACGCGTTCACCACCACCCCATGCGGGTCCTTCGTCTTTCCTCTCTCTCAGCTAGTTTTCTATAGATCAATGTCATCAGCAATGACCCGTCAACGAAACCACAAATATCTCAGCATCGTTATTGCTAATTTCGCAAAAATACCTTGCGTCGAAAATTGTAGTGGGCAGTAAATGAAAAAGTTAACTTCCTGTTTAGTGTCTACTTCAGTGGATCGCCTTTGTTTAGTCTTTCGCAGAAATTCGTTCATCATAGTGGAAAATCCTATTTCTATTGCAATTACACATTCTAAGGGAGACGAAAATTATATAACGATCGCAATGTTTAACTTTTTATTCAGTGCCTATTATTTCTTCGTGTCAGGGTGTTATGTGAAATACAACCGCGATGATGCTAGGATATTCACAGAAGTCGGAATAGAAGCTGCACATTGTGGTGTCGACTGCAACTTCAGCTTAACTGGGTTCGATACCGCTTCGTGCTCCTCAGATCATTCCCGTTGAAGGGTGACTGCCGGTGGAACGTAAAAGTAAACAATAGAAACAGTAAAAGTAACAGAAATAGTAGTTACAATAAAAAAGATATCTAAGAAAAAAGCAAAGTAGGGACCTGGGTGATGAATTGGGCAAATCGTGAGCCCTCAGAAAAGTAATCATGGGCTCAAGCTATCCTAGGGTTCCGAGTTTTGCAGATGTCTCAACAATCGTTGTCGTTCTTTAACAGTCTTCGTAGCGACGACACCACTTTTTACAGTCCGCTCAATTAATAATTATCTAGCACCCGAAAAGAGTAATAGCGTGTTCGTTCCTCACCGTAGGCACCTGCGGTCTGGAGTTTTGTAAATACATCATTGTGGTTGCATTTCGCATCATATCCTGCTGTGAAAAATTATAGTAGGCAGCAAATAAGAGCTAGCATTGTGATTCCAACTATAGCCTCAGCTTAACTGGGTTTAATGCTGATTTGGGTTCCCCAGATCAATCCCGTTGACGGGTAATTGCTGATGGCAGTGATCAACAGAACTAGCTGAGAGACAACGAAACAAAGGACCCGCATGGTGTGGTGGTGAACGCGTTTCTCCGCAGAAAAGATAATAACGCGTTCGTTCCCCATCGTTGACACCTGCGGTCCGGAGTTTCCCGGAAAACCACAATGAATGGATTGCGGCATTATTTGATATTCATTCTGTGTACAGTAGGAAAGAAGAAAGAGGAATACTTGAACATGGCACGGAAAATAGCAACTTCCAGTGGCTATAAGAAGCAACCGGTCGCAATACCTTTGAAAGAAGTACCACCGAGCCAAACGATGTCTAGCGAGAATGTAATCGCTTTTATCCCTATCTTCATTTGAAACGAAATAAGCTCAGCTATAAAGCGCTTTTTGAGGTATGTATTACTCAGTACTTAAAGCCGTGCAACCGTTCAATCGCATCGATGTAGATAAATTCGTAGAGAGTTGTCTTGGAGGATAGATTCGCTAATTTCATTCATCTGCAAGTCACTGCAAGTCATTGTACGGTCCTGAAATGCATTCAAACTTTGACATTGATCCTTGATTAACTCGAATGCATGGGTAATTTGGCGCCAAGCCTTATTCTTCATCCTTTTATGCGGCCATGCTTAAAATGGGCTCACCCAGAGAAATCGGCCGCAGTGATTGAAATGCCATCGAAAACTCTAAAACACCTGCTAGTTCGTTACCGCTTGTATTACTCTATATACACAAAAGAAAACTGCGTATGAGCTCCCGTTCTTGAGCTGACGTGGGGTGAGAACAAGTCGTCGTCGTTGCTGCTGTTGTTGTCGTTGTTGTTGTCGTTGTCGTTGTTGTTGTTGTTGTTGTTGTTGTTGCTGTTGTTGGTCGATGCCCGATGTTCCAACGATTTTGCTTTCCTCAAACGCTGGACGTATTTTACGTAATAATAGCCTTACAGTTCGGTCAAATATCTATGGTATCAGTGAAGATCTAACACGTAAACGGACGCAATTTCAAACAAACATAAAAAACACGTAGGATGACAAGTGAGATCCATCCAGGTCAAAAAAATCAGCTTGAAATAAAGGCGCCAGGTCACGTCTGATAGTAAGGTGTTCGCCTTTCAGGTTCATCTTTGAATTTTTTAAAATTTTATTCAAAACCGCTCGAGAGTCTTGAGCGTTAATGTTTTTGACCCCTGCTCTAGGATTCGGACAGTCGCTTCAAAATCATCGCCGTTGTGCTATTGTGCCGTATGTGCACCTAGAGGAGTACTCTGCCCAATTTTAGATTTCCCATCTAGACGTTCTTTTATGTGGACGAAAAGTGGTTTACCTGTCACCGCAATGTATTCTTCATCACATTCTTTGCCTGAGATCAAGCATATTTTATCTGAACTCACGAACTCGCCGACTCTGTCGTTAGGACAGATCACACAATTTTCCGAGCTGTGCAAACGATCATGGAGGTGGTTGCGGACTAGTTGACGAGGGTATTTTGTGAGAGGTCAAGAACAGCCACATCATTTTCAAGGTCACTTTTTCTTACCCACCTCTTAATGGCTGAACTATCGAGCACCTTAAAAATTTTACACACTACAGAGCTGCAGCACCTTCGGGATAATTAGAGCAAGCTCAAGCTGTGCGGATTCGCTTGATTTTTTTTTGGGGGGGAGGAGGTGGGGCGGGGGAGGGAGAAGGATGGACTGTGTGATAACCAATTCTTTTTCTTCTATTGAAAACGTTCGCAGAAACATAGCAGCCCTCATTTGTTTGTCCGTATATCCTTCCTCCAATGAAATGAAAGTATGGGTTTAAACAAGTCATTCCATTCCACAAATTGCAATCTAAAACATCTACAATTTACAACTAACACCATTGTTTTTCTTACAACTGGACCCATGATTTCTACGTTGGACAAAGGGCTACTGCAATGCCGTCAGTTCCAATCAGACATAAGTAAACTTGGAAAATGAACTTGGACACAAATTTGCTTTCCATTTGGTAAATGATGGATTCGAGTAGGAAATAGTTGAGGGACTTCTAAATGAGCACCGCTAGAAGATCTAAAGGTCATTAACAACAATATTTTTTCTATTCGTTTGTAAAATCGCGAAAATATTGGTGCTATTTGTCTAATGTTATGAAAAAATCGGGTATAGTGGTACTGCAAAAAAATTCTTTAAAAAACCTAAAATATACTGTGCGAATCTAATGAGACCTTAGCAAAGGCCGACAGCGTCTTAGCAGATCGACGAACTAATTGTTTTAGCTACACACATTAAACACAAACGTTCCAAAGAGGTTGAAAAAAAGAATACGTGAAAAGATGTAGAGCGAACGTAGAAGAATGATACTGGAGGATATTTAATAGGAAATGAGTTGAGTTCAATTCATGCGAGCAGTCAGGTGACGCGATGGATTTGTTGACAAAGTATACTTCAATTTCCACAAAACATTCTCATCTAAACAAAAACACACACGGAAATACAGCTTTATACAAAGTAAACACAAATAATAGCTTTTGTTCAATTTTTTTTCAACTTTTTTTTTACTGCCTATTATACTATAACTTCTTTTCGTGAAAAAAAGGGTTCGGATCTGACCTGAGGTCCAGGTTTTGCAATTAACCCAGCATCACTGCGGTTATAAGTTCAAAAGTTTCTAGAATACAAGTAGTTAGTCCTTAGAAGCTAAGCGGATTCAATTCACGTATGGTTGACATCAAAAACGAAGTCAACATTGTCATAATCGTTGCGAAGGTGTTAGACATATTGTACGTGTTAGAGATGGTTATGATAGCAGCAAGTGAGAACAAGCTCAACAAGACACTCAAATGGTTATTTCATTTCATTAGAGGTCTATGAAAATTTTCGTAAAATTCTCGATAATTTGTTTGCTGGGTTGAAATTGTTGTAATGTCGTTATAATGCAGTTTATCTTGAGGATCTTGCCAGCAATGTGTTCTCAAACTTCGATGGTTCACTTCTCATGTATTGGAAACTCCACGGTTTCTCTATTTCATCTATTTTATTCGATTTTTTTTCTCCCTCTACGTCAGGTGGGTTATATCTAACTCTCGTTGCTTCCTACAGCGCATGTTAATGTTTTATACTTGTTTTAGCTTCAAATCCCACACAAATTAGAGCGTTAAAATGAAAATGAAACAACAAGTTTTATGTGTGACCACAAACAAAGGTGTTGAGTTTCGAAAACTGATCACAGCCTCCTTTCATTTAGCGATGGAACCTTCACCGAACATATGGTACAAGGTCAGCTTCAAAATATTCGGGATGGAGATTAGAACTCTAGAGGTGAGAAGTTTCGATGACGACTCGTTGCCATCTGCATCGAGTAATGTTAGTTAAATCAGATCTAGGCAGAACCAGTTCAAAAACCTCATCAAAGCAGACTTAAATGTTTCCACGGTTTTAGGCGCCTCAGGCGAATTGAAAGCCAAAAAAACTGGAGCAATCGATACGCATTAATTGAGCGTACCGTATAAAAATGGTGCCGCCATTGCGAAGACTGTTGAAAAACGACAACGATGTTGAGAAATTTGCAAAACTCGGAACCCTAGGATAGCTTGAGCCCATGATTGCTTTTCCGAGGACTCACGATTTACCCAGTTCATCACGCAGGTCCCTACTTTGCTCTTCTCTTTGAAATCTCTTTTACTGTAACTACTTTTTCTGTTACTTTTACTGTTTCTACTGTTTACTTTTACGTGCCACCGGCAGTCACCCTTCAACGGGATTGATCTGAGGAGCACGAAGCGGTATCGAACCCAGTTAAGCTGAAGCTGCAGTCGACACCACAATGAGCAGCTTCTATTCCGACCTCTGTGAATATCCGAGCATCATCGTCGTTGTATTTCACATAACACCCTGACACGAAGAAATAATGGGCACTGAATAAAAAGTTAAACATTGTAATCGTTATATATTTTACGAGCCCATCATGATGTGTAATTACAATAGAAGTAGGAGTTTCCACTACGAGAGCCACCGAAGAAGACACTAAACACGATGTTAATTTTTTTCATTTATTGCCTTCTACAATTTTCAAGGCAGGGTAGTATGTGAGATCAGCCATAACGATGCTGAGATATTTGCGATTCCGTTGAAAGGTGACTGATGCATTAAACGATAGGAAACTAGTCGAGAGACAGGAAAAACGAGAGACCCGTATGATGTGGTGGTGAATGCGTTAGCTCCTAGAAACGGCAATATACTAGCGTGTTCGATCCCACCACGGACACCTGCCGTTCTGAGTTTGGCAAATATCGCAGCACCACTGTAGTTAATTTCGCATAACACCCTGCCGTAAAAATTCCAAAAGGTAGTAAATAAAAAATGTTAACATTGTGATTTCTACTGAAGCCTCAGCTTAACTGCGTTCAATGCCGACTAAACACAAATTTAGCACTTGAAATAGCACTCGAAGAAAACAGGAAGAAGGTCAAACAGCAGCCAATGAAGGGCTTGTTCTAGATGTACCGGTAGACGACGCCGGGGTAGTACCAAAGATGTTCCTTTCATTCTTTTGTGACTCCCTCGTCATCTTTCTTAGGCAGTTGGAAATTTTTTCAATGGTTAACTTTCACACTTAGATAACTCAATGGGGAGAGCTTAACTTTTCATCATAGATGGCATCGTAAATCGAAGTATAAACTACCCACACAAAATGTGGTTGATTAAAGGCAGGGTGCATCGGCGTCTTGCGCGGTCACAATTTTCAAGTTCTGTTTTGAAATTTGAGGAGTTAGCTATTGCCTTTCCCGACGAGTCGCCAACTTTATCAAGAAGTTTTGGTTCTATAAGGGAACTAGTGCTGTGGATGGATAATTTTGTCTAGGTTATTATGCTGCCTTTCCAAAGGCATGCGTGGCGCATTGGTAAGAGGCGACTTCTAGTAAACACCTTGAATTTTTTTCCGTCCTTAGCCTTAAAGAAAACGAAAAAATCTAGCTTTTCGGAGTCAGACTATCCCTCGTATTTCCCACCTATTCGCCAGAAAGTATTAAGCTTAATCGTTCATCTTCCTGCGACCATGTTCGCCTGGCAGGCAGTCTCCATCCCTCTCATTGTGGTGAGCTGCGTAGTGTTATTCTACAGTGTTGGATCAACTATTGATTTCGTGCGGAAGACGAACCTACAATGTTGTACCATTACAGAAAATTCATTCACTTTTATTTCGAGAAAACCTTGACAATTAGTGCCTGTCTAAGAACAAAATCAGGAAGCTCTCGGTATTTCACGGAAGAGAATCATAAGTGACGTGCATCCGTAAAGTAACAGTGCTTCAATGATTGGTAGATGATGAGAATGGTTGTGTCAAATTCACCCCTTATTCGCTGAGTACATCTTCACGCCGTTTCATGAAAAACTGTGCGAATACCTGGAGATTCTACTGTTCATAGATCTAGCATATCTTCAACTTTTTTTTATGTAAAAATCAATTTTACCAGTAATTGGTTGCTTTCTTTTTCATTTTTGTTCACTGTGATGAAACATATTTATCGGACGGAATGGATGGATACAAAGAAAAATGATGACATATACTTTCTATACGATGTGAAGCCGACGACCATAGGCAGACAGAACCTTTGAGGTGATCGAGTTTTTTCATCAAACAGAACAGTCCTAGATGTTCCAACAACAAGAATCAACGAGTAGAAAAACTTAGAGGATATGAAAGCCACAGTAATTAGTAACTCATTCATTTTGAAGACAAATTACAGAGCGATAAGTGCAAGAGGAAAGTGATCATTCTGCTAGGGAGTAGCGCAAATAGGTCATTATGAGATTGTTTCACTTCACAGCTAGCATGATCAAAAACAACATGCCGCTTAGATCCGGGAGCCAGAATAAACAAGGAATCGCATTCTAAGTGTTAACGTCAGGCTCCAACATTGATACTGCTTTTTTAGTCACATTTCTTATCAACTAGAAAAAGGGCCTAGCATATTATTATCAGGACAGAATGTATTCATCGTTAGTTTCCTTCCAGCGGTGCAGATTATACGTTTAAATCCTGAAACACAATCAAATCGCAAATAAGTCATAAGGCAACTAGGAGAGTGATAAGATATGAGCAAAATCCGCAGCCTTAGTTGGACATCGAATCGACAGTAACCCTTGCCGAGGGTTGAGGTGCTATTCACCACACCAATCGAAGATCTTGCTTCGCTTTTCTATCAGCCATTATTTTGCGTTATCGGTGGTATAAACAATTACCCCTCAGCGGGAATGGAAGTGATAATTATGGCAGCAATTCACATAACCGACCTTCTTTTTACCTCGGCACTGAAATAATTTTCGATATTCTTGTTGAGCAAACACAAGGCCTTAATTTATTCTCTATTCCATTAAAGCCGACATTTCGACACTATCGCCATCTTCAGAACCTGGAAGAGTATATTCATACGCGTATCTGGAGAAGGCGACACTGCCGAAACTTCAGCCTTACCGGAATAAAGAACAAATTAACATCTCGTGCATGCTAAACAATAATGTAGAGAATTATGATAACAATCAACGAAGCTGAGATATTTGCAAGATGGCAAAAAAGATCGATAGAACTAGCTGAGAGACAGGCGAAACGAAGGACCCGCATGGTGTGGTGGGTGGTGAACGCGTTACTCCCCGGAAAGGACAATAGCGCGTTCATTCCCCACCACAGGCACCCGCGGTCCAGAGCTCTGCAAACATCTCAGCTTCGTTGAAGCTACACTTCGCAATACACCCTGCCATCAAAAAGAGTAGGCAGTAAGTGAAAAGGTTAAAATTATGATAATAATGTTATTCACTTGGACACTAGGATAGCTCGTCCTCAATGATTGTGAGGCCCACAGCATAATCAGCATTTTTCGGAGTTTTGCTGGTTTAGCCAGCGTGGTTCGCTGGAGTGACGAGGTCAGCCAGGCCGAAGCCTGCCCCAGATCATCACCACCATAGACAGTCGCAGCCCTTATGGATCAGAGAGATTTGCCACCATGCGACTAGTTTGGTACCAGGACGGTGACAGATTCTGGTATTGGTTTACTTTTAGCAGAGCTTCCTGATGGAAACGCCGGGCTCCTTCTCAGTCTGGATATCCTTCCAGGGGGATGAATCCACTCGCTGTACATCGCAGGAACACTTCCCAGCCACGATCAAGCGATAAGCCATTGGAAGGATAACAATATTATGACCATGCAATAATATAATGATATAACGGTACAACAATATAATATAATTATGTAAAACAATGCAATATGACAATATATTGCATCAATGTATAGTAATATAATACAATAATTTAACTATATAACAAAATATAAGATATGGATTTTGATTGGTACTCCCACCAATAGAGTAAAAGCATGGCTGAGAGAAAAGAAGACCAGGGGCCTCATTTGATGTGGTGGGTAGAACATGAGCCTCTGGTAAGGGTAATAGTGAGTCTAAAGCCGAATTAGGGTTCAAATTTGTGCTCATATCTCAGTATCGTTATGGTTGCACTTCACATCGATCTCTTTCATAAAAAATAAGCAAAAGAATAAAGGTTAAAACTTCAAATCATAAGTCATTCTTTCTAGCGAAACTATACACCGTGAAGCCTATTGATTGCACCCAACTGTTTAAAGGAGTGCTCGTTTACATTGAATGTAGTTTTTTTTTAGAAATCTTCGGCATGTCGTAGTTGATGGCAAAACAGATTAGCATCATTCTAAATCACAATCCAAATACTCAGCTATGTATGAACTTTTTTGGCTCCTTTAAATTAGCGCAACAGAGTTCGTGTAATGTCAAATAGCAGGTCACTTCCTACCTCAAGCTTTTATAGAAAGAACATTGGAAACACTTCTGCATTAAAACGGATTTCTATAAACGTTTTTATGAGTCAGCTGTCGATAGTCTAAACACTATGAAAACTCACTAATTTGAAGTCTATTTTCTTGGTTGTCTTCCTACAGCAGCCTTCTCACTATCGAAGATCTAGCAATTAATGGCGTCTGTTCGGTGACAACGTAGTTCTATCGAAATCTCTAACTAATTGATTTGAACCCCCTATAGAAAATGTTTAGAAATTTTGTTTCGCTTAAGGGTCTTTAGAATGAGCATTTGCTTGTCCATGTAGATCGAAGGAATTTTTGCTGCATTGGGACAAGGATTCCTCCCAGATAATAGGACTCTCATTACCAGTCTGTTTACTGATGGAGAATGATGCAGCAGACTGAATGGATTTCTCGAGATAACAGAACAAACATGTTACTGCAAAAATACACGAAGTATTTTAGTTTTGTTTTCTCTTTCGAGAAAGTAATAATACCGGACATATACGGTTTGTCCCCAAAGTTAATGCAGCAACACAGTTTGGAAGCTAGAGGATTTCAGAACTGCTATTTCGCTGCTGATCGTGGATCGAATAAATCGGTAAGTTACAACTGTGAAGAGGAAGAACACTTTACTGTTTTCTTCGCTACCAAACATTTTCGGTTGTTATAATTATTGGCGTTGGATCACCCCACATCGAAATGTGACTACTCGGCGCCTCTCTTCGACACAAGCACTACAACATATACGCTTAACTGAAGAAAGGCGAGTCGAACAAATCATACTGTGTTCAGCACTTGGAGGATCACCTCTGGAACCGAGTAATGGGTAGGTCAACATCTGTTTGCAATTTTATTAGGTAAAACACTGAAGCAACTTCAAACAGGGAATTGGAAAATTTAGTGAACAAACCGCACGCAGCTGCTTCAGTGAAACATGGGAAAACCGTTTGTGGTTTCGGTCACAAGAGTCAAACCAATGAAATCAGTTAGTTCGCAACTGTCTCTATGATCACAATTTTAACCTTTTTACTTACTGCCTACTCTTTTTGATGGCAGGGTATATTGCGAAATATAACTTCAACGAAGCTGCGATATT
>JADANN010000427.1:0-144383 GCA_018806985.1 Angiostrongylus vasorum
AAAGTTTTCGTTTTAAATTCAACGAGGTCGGGAATCTCAGAGGTCTTCGAAACGTCGAACAATCGCGAAAATTTCTTCCTCCCTGACTTCACTCAGGCAAAAGTGTTGAATGTCTAATCCGTTCTTGCTCTGTGAATAATCCGGTCCAGAAAAAAAAGAAGCGTTCCATCCGAGTCTACAGTATTTGCTTAGATTTTAGGAGCCAAACATGAATAGTGCTGCAAACGTGGCGAAAATTCTGGCCTTTCTCATTTCGCTGCAAGCCATAGTTTCGACAGTGCTGGGATGTGGAGTAATGCCACCCGGTCAAGGTATTGAAAACAAAGTTGTCATTGCAGTAGACACCTTTCCAGTGTTAGATTTAAACTCGTCAGCGTTAGACAGACTGAGTAGATCTAGCTTTTCATCACTAGTCAGGAGCTGTTCTAGTACGAACGGTTTCATAAAAATATTCTTAGTTTTGAGTCGCAGAAGAAGAAAACGAAACTGAGCCCTAGGAAATAAGTCCAAACAGTACTATTTAAATTTTAATTATTCGCGCTAAAACTACGGAATCTGTTGCAGCAAGTACTAGGAACTTTAACCTGACCGGCTTCACCTTGCCTACAGCAATGGTTTTCTCTACCACAGCGAGTGTCCCTGCCAGAGTTCCTGGCATTGCAACTAGCATGGCTGGAGCTCAGACATTTGTGTCACGTATTGTAATGCAAGCGGTGAGTTAACATTTCTTAGCTTTCAAGTCTTTTTTCGCAGTTTCTGGATTTGTGATGGAAGTAAATTTAAATATTCAGAAATTTCGTCAGCGTTTTAGCTTCAACACGGTTTTTTGGCATTGTATGAGTTGACATGATAGAAAAACTTCAATACAAATGCTACCATCTAGTGAAGAAGTCTGTTCTTGAGGTCACTGATGTCCTGGAACGCCAAGGTCGTGGTGCTGGCCTCCCTGATGCTATAATCGCGATCATTTTGGGTCAGCTCACTGTTCAGATCAATTATGCTCCGTTAGAATGCCAGCAAGTAACCGTTAACCAAAATCCAGCAATGGCTTGTAAGTCTTTAAGTACTAGAATTAATTGTGTACCGTCAAACTGTAAGGCACAAGGACATTCAGATTGCACACAATTTGTTCACTGCTGTTTTGAAAATCGTTTAAATTAGGCGGAGATGCGTAAATGAATTAGCTTTGGAAGAAAGGTTTAATGTCTTTCGCTCGTCGTATTTTTTTTAGATTTCCTAAAGAGCTGGAGCCTTCAGGGCAATGTATACACTGAATTGTCCGATCATTACTATTCCTATTAGTGTTAATATTATTTTCATTTGCTGTAGTTATTACCGTTAGTATTATTCCCAGTGCTTTTTGCGCCTTATTGTTCTTTTTATTACTCGTTGAGATCAGTAGTTGGATGACGCTAAATTAGTGGTGCTGAGCATCATCAGCACGATTCTGGCTTGAATACTTCCGGGATCACAAGCCTTTCTTCTCTCCAAGGTGAAAAAAATTGCTACTAGACTTGTCCGGATCCAGGTCACTCGTTCAAATTCACTCAGGAACCCTCTAGCACAGCTATCCCAGGATTCGAGGTAGAAACGAGACGACCAGCACTTAACGTTATTTAAGAAGGAGAACAAAAATCGTCAAACAGCAGTCTAAGCCACATGAAAATCTGAATATCTCTGCGGACGATGTTTGCGAGGAAACGAAATGGATGCAAATAGTGCTACCCTCCATCGAATATATGATGGCATGTTCTGTCACTAACAGTGCACTATCCAGACTGTTCAGCTTAAAGCTTGCATCCCACCGCGTTGCTCTTCTCAAGCAAATTGAAGTAAACAAGGAAAATAGCCGTCTAGATATACTACCACCTTTTCAATAGCGATTGTGACGAAGTGGATTCTGCCGCAGGCATTGAACTTAAAGTAGGTGCAGATGGCGAGCTGTTCTGAAAGAAGTTGTGAACCATGTGAAGTGCTCAGCTTTCGCCACTTTCAATTTTCTCCTGTGTAAATTGGATTTTCTACCTCGTACCCCTTCATTTAGCTCTAACAAATAGATTATTTTTACTTTCAAGAAGAAATTTTAGGAGTTCCAGCCAAGCTTGGTCGCATTTATTAGTGCGAAATAGTACGAAGCCGAGAGAACAAAGGCTATGGATAAGAAATTCCAATCGTCTTCTAGCAAGAGCACGTTTTCCAAAAAATTCTTCAAATCGATGAAGTTTTGCTTACTTTAAAGCATTGTCATTGAAAAGATTTGAATACTCAACACAACATTTTTGAATAAGTGAGACACAAGTCGGGGAAACACGGAAAACATCACCGACCAAATTGACATTCGTATTTGATTGAGTGTTTAATGGTTGCAAACGTTTGAATAAAAAGGTTACTTGCAGTTATGAGAGGCATGATGATTCCACACTGCATCATCGTTGGCAACACGGTGACATCTTTATGCGCTGCAATGATGGCTAATGATAACTGTGACATAAGTATGAACATGAATATCGGAACCATTCCTCCCGAGCCTTTGTCAATTTCTGGAAGCCTCACGGTTTGAATTGCTTTTTTTTCTGTAAAAATTCATTTTAAAAGAAAGAGAATTGTCTAGACCACAAACATCATCATGGCGAACTGGTCGAGAGAGATGTGGCAAAGTGTCGTTGACAGAGCGGTTCGAATGCTGGCATCGGGTCCATTTGGAGCGAACTTCTTCTCGGCGGTAGCGACCGTCACCTAAAACGCGAACTGAACTGTAAAACCCTCTGAAGTAAACTGTGCCTCTATGTGAATTACTTTACAAAAATAATAAACTCGTGAAAAGTGTGTTAAATTAATTGATTTATGTGGAAAAAAGAGTTTGCAACTTGATAAATAGTTAGTGGTAGCGTTATTGGCCGGTTTGAAAATTCCTACTTAAAAAGTGCCCGCAGGAAAACGTTCCTTTTTCGTAGTTGAAAAAATGCTCACATTCTCGCTTCGCAATTGCCTATAGAAAAACTCGTAAAAAGAGGAATATTAAGACAAAATAATAGAAGATTGGGAACAAATAAAGGTTGATCACCGGTGAACACTTGACTCTCTATCGTTATGGAAATGCTCCATAAACTTAGAAAAAAAATGCATTCTCGCTTTCGTCGAGCAAATTGTTTTGTGAAGCTGTGACTGTCGTATGGCTGTTCTACAACGCTGATTGGATAACGTTTAGAAAGGGATCATGTCTCCTGATATCATTTTCCTCCATCTTTCACACGTCTCCTTTCTTCACCATCTTTCGATTTTCTTCGCCCTCGATATTTGTCATGGTGTTAAAAGAACCTTCCGAAACCATCCACATTTTGGTGCTCATGAATTATCATGAACACATATTTTTTCGTAACTGCCTTTTCCACAAGCGCTGTGGAAAATGATAAGCCAAAATAGAAGTGAAGAACATTCGACCTTAGCGTGACGTTATGGTTCGGGTCATATACAAATTTTAAGTGCTCACTGGGAAATCCCTGTTTGACTTAGGCATTTTCTAATGCTTCCATCCTGACAAACTCAAACATCTTTGTGTGGACAAAAGTGAGAAATACTAGCATTATGTGCTTTCATGACAGTTCACCTCCCTTTATTTTGTCTCGATATACTTTGCGGTGCACCACTTCGCCACTTTCGGTAACATCTCGCCGTTGTTCGGTCTTGTATGGCTTTTTTAGTGATGAGAGAGCATGTCGAACCTCGGATGTTCAGCTATTGGAAAGACACATCCTGCCTGCTGTGAAAAATCACTCATTCTACTCGTTTGCCCATTATTCTTCACGTGTTGTTGTTTTTCGTAAATTGTTAACACCACAGTCTCTCGTGTGCCTTTTGAGATTTGCTACTGTATTAAATATGCAAACCACTTGAGTAGCAATGCTTTCGAAAATGACTAAAATTTTGTGCATAAATAGCTTTTTAAAAACGCATTTTAATCCCAACAAAGATCAGAATCCTCCCAATGGTTTACCACCTCATCGTGGCTAGGAGGTATTTCCTGGGTGTAGGGACGGTGATGTACAGCGGGGGATTCATACCCACGGCAGGGTCTCACAAGCCGAGAAGGAATCCTGCGTTTTCACCAATAAGCCCATCTTAGAGTAGGGCAATACCAAGATCCGCTACCATCCTGTTATCAATTCTCCTTCTGATTTACACGGGCGGCGGCTGCTTCTGGTGGTGACGACCTGTGGCAAACTTTTGGCCAGGCTGACATCGGGACTCCCTGTGATATTCAATGGCTAAGCTAGCAAAGCTCCAAAAAAAATGGAGATTATTCTGGGGCCCGCACATCCAGTGATTATGGGCCATCCAACTATCCAAATAAGTAAAGATTAGAGTTACTTGTCGGTGTTTCTTTTCTTCTAGTTTCGTACTATTTTGTCCTTACGACGACTGTAGCTAGACCTGCCTAGATCTCTTAAAATTGCTTGCTAAAAGTAGAAATAATTTATCTGTTAAAGGTGTGTGGACAAGTACCCAGAAGAGTATTCCACTCGTGCAGAAGAAGGTTGAACCAGGCGAAATTTGAGCTTTTCACTCAGTTCACCGATTTCTTCCTGACCACTTCACCGTCCTCATCTACCGTTTCCACTTTGATATCTTTCGGTGGAATTCATTTTTTCATATATGCTGTTAAAATGCTGTACTAAATCGAAATTGGTTTTTCTACTTATTTGCTTCATTTTGGCTAGGAATAATGAAACGTCGGCTAGAGATGCAGGCATTATCCTGGACTGTCTCTACAATACATTATAGGAGACATTTTTTCACGATGCGATATCACTCATTGTGCGGATGCTAGCACTTCCTGCATTCTCTTTCTTTCCTTGCATCCATAACTGTTGGTCTTTGGATTTCCAACTGACTTTAACTGCTGTTCATGGATTTCGTTCCTTTTCCAGGATATCGGTGAGTGCTAGTCAAGGAGACCTTCCCTGGATCGTTGGAATAGCCGTCAAAGGGAGGAACCCAGATTTTCATTACAAGTAGTGGTCAACTGTTGTGGTAGCAGGGAGTGAGTAAATCCCAGGCAAGTCTGCTGTCAATTTCTCGCGCTTCCAAAGATAGGGGTCCTTGGCAGGCCTCTAGAGGAGGAACGAGGGATAGGCCTTAGGTTCATTGAACAATACCACTACCTATGTTGCTCGCGCTCAATAAGGATGCTCCAAACTAATATTAACTGTCAATATTCTTTTTTATTTTACGTGTTCCGTCACCACATATGCTGTGACGATCCCATCACTTCTTGCATTCGATTCGTTTTCACTCTCCTTCAAGCTTCACGATGGTGTTGGGCAATTTCGTGTTGTTGCGGTTGTTGCTTGAGGATTTCGTCTTCTCTATGGATGTCGTAACATGCTAGTCGAGTCGACTCTCCTTGAAATATTGAAGATAACCGCAGTGAGGGTTCCCACGTGGATTGGAGGAAAGCGTTGGAGAAGTGATCGAACGAGAACCTTCGTCTTCTGATCGACTACGTCGCTAACCACTGCGCTCTTCTCTCCGCATTAATAATTAATAACGATGGCAAAAACAGTGATTTTGAAATACCGATATATAAATTTCGCTTAAAACACTTTTTTTAAAGGCACTCTTAGAACACAAGCAATAAAATGCAGAAAACATAGTTTTAAGACTCTCCCCTCGTATCTAAGCCATTTCCACGTTTCTCACAAGTGACGATTTTTCGTAACGACATTGAAGGCAACGTAGTTCTTCTAAGTGCCCTTTTGCGCCAAATGTGTGCACTACCGAACTTCTAGCCGAACTGAAAGTTACAATTCATATCTGGTCGTTGGTTAACAGCTACTAGCTATCATTCCGGTGTTTCACGTCCAATCACAACTTTGAGTTGATCCGAAATGATCGCGAATATGGCATCAGAGAGGATGTCCCAATCAGCTTGCCGTTTTAAAACATCGGAGACCTGAAGAACGTAACTTTTCCACAAGTTTGAAGAGATTCTTTAAAAAGTGTTTTACCTACTTGGTTACTAGGACACCCGTCCTCACTGTTTGTGCCGCCCCCAGCATAATCTCCATCTCTCGGAGTAAAGCTGGTTTAGCCATTGTGTTTCCGTGTAACTCCGAGGTCAGCCTGCCCAAACTCTGACCCAGGTCGTCACCACAGCAGTCAATAATGTTTGCTATGGTAGAAAAGGCCGTGGCTTCAGGCAAAATGAAATCGGTGTTACGGTGAAGTTTCCTAGTGATTTCTGCAACGAAATTCCTTAGTTCTTGTGGTGAAATAATTAAAGATTAAATAATTCTGTTGAGTGTTGTCACTTTTTGTTTACTGGCTATGGCAGGGTGTGATGTGAAATATAACCGCAATGAATCTGAGATGTTTGCAATACTCCGATCGCAGGTGTCTGCGGCGGAGACCGAACCTCGTTATTACATTTTCTTGGGGCCAAGTACTTCACCACCACACCATGCCGGTCTTTGTATCGTCTTTCTCTCAACCGTATTTAACCTATCGGTGCTATAACCGACCACCTTTTGAATGTATTTTTCTAAACGATAACAAGACTCATTGTATCGCGAAAGTTCAAGAGAACGCTTTGTTTCATTTTCATCGATTTAAAGGAGGTTTTTTGACTCATTTGAGAGAGAAGCAGTCCTAGAAGCCCTGGACTGTCAGGATATCTCTGCGCAGTGCTATTAAATTTTTTTCGCGGACTGTATAAAACATTTTCGCAACCAAAATATCACCATTCTACAGCGATGTTGATACTGACGTTAAAAGAAGGGTTGTGCAAGGCGATACCACCTCGCCAAAATTATTTACTGCCAGCTACGAAAACGTCATGTAGAATAGAATAATATCGGAGTGAAAATGGATGGTTGGCGATTGCACATCTTCGCAATGCTGGAGACATCGTTCTTATAACCCTCAAACATTATCCAAGCGAAATAAATGCTTGCCCACATTGACAAAGCCTCTGGAATAGCTTTGCCATCGACTAAATCTCACAAAAACGACTCTCACAGATCGGTTACTAGATGTAATGAAGAGAACAAGGAACACCTAACTCACTGCCCACCTTTTTAGCGTCCACGATTCTTTCTGCCTTAACGTCTCTGTCATAAACCTGGTCGATGCGTAAGCGGTATGAAAGACCACATAGAGTTGTGCAATGCGCAGTCAAAAGGGCCGTGCTAGGAGTATTCAGTGTCACACGAGTAATGGAAGAAATCCGAATCTCGGGACCTACGTCAGCGATCAAGAACTAGGGACGGAGGTCTATACGCCGAGCTACTAAAGGTGGATCGGACACGCAATGCGTATAAACGAAAACAACCGATGGACAAGGCCTGTTAATGACTGGATTTCTCGGGATATCAAACATGATGCGGAAAGACCACCGACTCGGTGGTCAGAATTCTCTTCGAAAACCCTGGAAAGGAGTATGATAGACAGCGAGTTTTTAGAGCGAGCAGAACCCACTGGGCTACAGTTGCACGTTACAATTGAAAATGGAAGATATACTGGCGCCGGCACGAGTCGCTCGGCTATCTGCAGGGAGACAGGTTATGGGAATTGTTAGGCAGAAAAAATGATTGGATGCAGTTCAAAAACAATCCAATTTGAAAGAAGTGCCGTCGAAATATTTGTAGCTATAATGTTCCCCTATCTGCGCTGTTGAACTAGGCAGGGACTATCATTGCATCCTGCCATGATATGGAATTGATAACGAAAATGTTATACACCAATCTTTTTTCGTTCCATAATCCCCCGATAGGGTACCCCGGAACTACCTCTGATGAAAAACTTACCGGGCTTTCTGACCTATAAGGTTGCAATAGCAAACATGAAGAAGGCAAAGCTCTAGGGATCGATAAATCACCGCCGACTTTCCATAGAACTGGAGGCAACAAATTACGGGTAGTTGTCGCAACCCGCATAACATCATGCCACTACAAAGGGAAAACCTTCGACTCGCGGAGAGCATCACGCACTTTAATCCTGCCTAAGAAGGATGGTCATAGAAATCTTTCTTAACTGTTGTCCGATCTGCTTGTTTAGTGTAGTTTACGAGCTATTCACGATGATTGTTCTTTGCTCATATAGAAAACCTTGGGTGAGACGCAGCTAGTTCAGCAAGCAGGATTCCGGTAGAGGTTCTGTTGCATGAATCACGTCCAAGCCGTGGTCATGGAGTAAGTCGGGAATGCTATCTCACTTTTGTCTTTAACCTTTATCGAAAACGAGAAATGGTTTGACTACGCCGAAGCGAATGCGATCCTATCAGCATACGTCGAACAAAGAATGAGTCGTTTCCATACAAGAACTCTAAGCGCCCGTTATCGGAAATGTTCCACAAAAATACAGCTTTTCATTGGCTCCTCAGTCTACCAATAAAAAATGAATTCCCACAGTGTCACACATTTTAGCGAAAGCTGTTTATTGCTACACTGCAGTTGATAAAGAAGTAACTCGATTAGGGACGAGAAAGGCATATGTACTGATGGAAAATTTCTATCAAATCTTCGTTTCGCGCATGAAATCGTCACGTTTTCTACCAGTGAAACAGAAACGATACTCAGTGAACTGAAACGGAGTGGGAAGAAAGTTAGACTGCGCAATGAAACGATGGATATTCAGTTTATCAAGAACGCAGAGGGTGATGACGTACATATCGAACAGGATGAACAGGTATAGGATTACAATAAATATAACTCGCAAATCACTTCCAAACGCTGACAGCAATGTATTGGAATGAAGGAACATAGCGAGATATAATAAAGAGTGGTATAAATAATGGATCTCGGCCACGGATCTCCCTTATATGAGGGTTTCCGAAAGCCGGTTGGTCTCGAGGCTACGTGGCGTGTCTCCAGGTGGCGGATAAGGGAATTAATCGAGGACCAAAAGCGACCTTTGCTTCTCTGAGACGCAGGTGGATCTAGAGGATGGAGTCCCTGTTTTTGTTGCGCAGATTTGGCACACACTTTCTGTATTTGCTAGGCGTATTCATGCATGCGTGTGTGGGTGGCTTTTCCGCTTATGCGGATTGTATTCTACGAGTCAGTTGGGCCAAAAGCCTGGGACGGAAACGGAGAGACTGACGAAATCTCAGGGATATTTCGCGGTGTCTAGATCTCGATGGGCTAAGGTGGCAATCTGTGCTTACAATGTACGCTCACCTGTATCTGAGCCCTCCACGGAGGACCTGGTCATCCAGGCAAAAAGGATAAGCTATGGACCGGGCGGGGCGACAAGCCGTAGTTCATTCAACTATTTCTATGATACCGGAGAAGAACTGTTCTTCAGAACATGCCGTAATAAAGCAGTCGGCGACCTCGTTGTTCTCGACAAAACAGCTTTGGGCACGAACATCGATTCACTCGAGCAACTAACAACCATAGTCGGACGATTATGGTTGAAGAGGCGTGGATAAATACCGGCTTTGACAGTCTTCGTCATGCACGCACCGACATCTGTGGCGAAAATGAAGTAAAGAGCCTTATACATGAACTGAGAAGCTCTGAATAGAAGACCGTAAATTTATCAAGATCGCCATCGGAGATTTTAACGCTAAGACTGATCACAGAGTAACGTCTGAAGAACGCCACATTAACACCCACGAATTAGAATAGAAGGAGCAGTATGAGCCATTGATTGAGTTTATCATGACGACCAAAACCATCCAAAGAAACTCGCAATTCCAAGCGCTCCACCCTAAACGTTGGGCGTAGGAGTCTCGCAGTGGAGAGTACCATAACGAAATAGACCACATCGTGGTAAACAGAAGGTTTTGCCTAACCGATGTCGCTGTTGTCTTAAAATTCCACACGGGATCAGAACCGTCGCCTCCGTCGTGCAAGATTCCATTTCTCGCTGAAAGGAGTAAAAGCCGCTAAATTCATAGACCGAACTTCCAGAGCCACCACAAACTGGGACTTATTCAAATCAATACTCGGCCGTTGGGAAGATGCCGCTGTCGATAACATCGACGAAGAGTACTATCGGCTCATTCGACATCTTCACCTTAGCGCTTTGAAAGTTTAGAGTTCGAAAGTTACCGAGAGACATCTCTCTCCAGAAACATTTGAGCTAATACGCCAGCGTGTAGTCAGACGAGCTACATGCAACCGCGAACTAACGTCCGAACTTGCGAAACAATGCAGACAGACGATAAAAGAAGATCTTCAAGAGAGAAGAGCAGCAGCAATGGTCGAAACTGCAGAGGCTCGGAAAAGCATTCACAAAGCCAGCCGATGTTTTGCCAATTACAAGACCAGGATCATTGCACTCCGACGTCCAGACAGAACACTTACAGCGTCCAGAAGAGCAATGGAGGAAACCATTAACAAATACTACTCAGATTTCTTCGATACCCATGTCCACCTTCCGTCATATGAAATAAAGGAGGATGGTTATGCTGTACCACCTGTTCTCCCTTCCCAAATCCGACGTGCCACTTTCGTCGGTGAAAATATCGAACAACACCAGGTCCGGAGAGGATAAGATCTGAATTGCTGAAGAACCTACCACCAGTCCTCGTAAACACTTTGGCTCGGGTCTTCACACGTTACCTGTCTGAATGCAAGGACCCTACTCAATGGAAGACAGCAAGATCGTGCTGATGTTTAAGAAACGTGACCTACATGACATCGGCAACTATCGTCCAATCTGTTTGCTGTCTGTCGTCTACAAACTTTTCGTTTGAGTCATCCTAAACTGGAATCAAAAACACTGGACGAAGGGCAGGGTTTCGAAAAGAATTTAGTATGATGGACCACATCCACACGATAACAAGACTCATTGAAGTATCGCGAGAGTACAAAAGACCGCTCTGTCTCACTTTCATCGATTTACAGAAGGCCTTTGATTCAATTGTGATAGAAGCAGTCATGGATGCCCTGGATAGTCAAGGAGTCCCCACTCAGTATAAAAAGATTCTTGGTGAGCTGTGAAAAAATTTCACAACAGAGATAACAACAGCAACAAAGACATCACCATTCTACAACGATATTAACATCGATGTCAAAAGAGGAGTTAAGCAACGCGGCACCATCTTGCCAAAATTATTTACCGCCACCCTCGAGAACGCCATGCGAACATTCGAATAGGATAATATGGGAGTGAAAATCGATGATCGGCAGTTACACTATCTTCGCTTAGCTGATGGCATCGTCTTTATAGCAACTATTGCCAGAATAGTTACTATTCTGTCATCTTGTCGTAGGTTTGTGGTAACCATGTTCGTGGTCCCTCGTGTCGCTCTGCGATCTTGCAGCATTTAAATGTTTTCACATCATTGTGAGAACTTTGGTTGTCGTAACCATCCTTTGTTTTCCAAACTCTTTTTATGCAATCGGAACTTTTTGTGTGTTGTTTCTGTTCCAAAACATCACGAGTACGTTATAACAAAGGGCACGAAGTTGTATGGGAAATCGTCCTCAGTCATCTGATCTGATCACGAGGGAGTTGGATGCGGAAGTCGACAAGTGTTTTCGATAAAAGTTCTAGACCTAGTGCCAAAGCACCACCTCCTCCAGAAGACATTTAAACAGCTCCGTCAGCCAATATTGTATTCGTCCCCCTGTTTATCATATGTGATGCGCCATGTAGTTAATCCAAGGTGATAACTCGTATTGTACGTGGTCACCGATGTATATTAACATTGCGGTGATGTTCCTCTAAACATTTAAACACGCTTACTCTATTGTGTGTTCACATTAACCTCGTTGCAGTATACTCATACGCCTGCATGTATTCTTTAATACGTTAACCTAATCGCAATGTACTTACAAGTTAACACACAACCTCATCGCAATTTTATCACAACCTTACATGTCGCCCTTAACGTGTTCATCAGAACGACATCACAAACCTAAATATAGTGTGTAACCCTATAGTATTGTTGTTTGTAGGGTTAGGTATTACGGCCTTATATAAATCCCATTAATGTGCCTAAATCTTGTGATATTACTGATGTATTCTAAATGCACATGGCAGTGTTTCAGTAGCCTATAGAAAAGATATAAACACCTCTTAACCTCACTTATTGAGCATGACACTATAATGCAGCCTGTATTGTACCGATGTTTATATATCGTTATTGTCGAATTATCGTGGTTATAAACTGTTTAATCACCCAAGTTTGAGATATTTCTCTGCGACAACTACGAAAAAAGTCCCGCGTGGCAACTTCTACGAAGTCGGGCATTCTGCTCAAAGCTAGTGATCACAAGGTGCCGAGAACAGACTCGAAGACCTAATTTCCACTAGCAACCACGACAATGCACCTGGTCACGGATCACCTTCCCGCGCAGTAGTCAAGCAAAGCACACTATAAAGCACCGAAATCGGCCGTAGGGGGATAGAAAATGCTGAGTTGATATCAGCAGGCACCGCCGAGTATGCATTTTTATTTCTACGACCTTGAAGGAAGTGGAATGTAGAATGTATTACCGAGGGACAAATCAGCGTTGAGCACGTTATTCTTTTGTTCTTTATCACTTTGTTAATTCGCCATTCTGAAAGCACATTTCGTATTCGGATATACTGTACTGTCTCGTAAAGCAAACCATTATTTTTCGATTTTTCCTGTTTTCCAGTTGGTGTATTCTTTTGGATTTGTTTTTTTAAGATGATATGGAAACTTAATTCTCAATTGTCGCATTATTTCTGGCCATAGTACACATTCCCTCCTGACGATTTACTGCCTCATCGTGGCTGGGAGGTGTTGCTAGGTGTTGTGCCACAATGTAGAGCAAAGGGTATCTATCCTTTTGGTAGGGTCGCTCGAGGTGAGGAGTACGGCGTTTCCATCAGAAAGTCCAACTGAGAGTAAACCAATACCAGGATCCACCACCGTCCTGGTATCAAACTAGTTGCATGATGGCAAATCTCCCTCTGATCCGCAATGGTGACAGACTTTGGCCTGACTGACCTCGGGACTCCAGTGAATAACAATAGCTAAATCAAGAAAACTCCGAAAAATAGAGAAGATGATGGCGCCCGTACAACAACTAAGGATGGGTCATGCAAGTATCCAAGAAAGTGTAGCACACCTTTCGTGCACAAGGTACTCCACCTTTGCAAACAGGCGCAGATTGAGATAGATGCTGATTCAGTTTTTTGAGCATTAAATGTTGTGTCCAGAGGTTGTCAATATTTCCTCAATTCTATCATTTTCTAATTGTTAATATAAAACCGGTTTCATAAATTGTCTGGATCCTAGCACTTTCTTATTTGATATGTTGTTTCGCGTTGGCCGTTCACATTAATATTGATCTCGCATTTCTTTATTCTAATCTCTGGGTAATGGGTTTTGTTACCGTGATAGACGTCAGTGTGGTCGAGTTGCACCGTTGTCACGAGAATTCCTGTTGCCATGGGCGAACTTAGTGCCTGTGTTCCTTTTGGATCGCATCATTTCAATAGAATGACGTCACCCACACCGTCACCATATGCGCGTCACTCTGCTTCTTCCAAAGAACACGGTATGTTTTAATGAATAAGTGAAAAATGAATAAATAAGTAAATAAGTAAGTGAAAAGATAAATGGATGAATAAGTGAAAAAATAAATAAATAAAAAATTAAAGACAGAAAAGTGTAAATAAGGATATAAATAACAAAGCAAATAAAAAAATTAGAAGTAAATAGAAGATAAAAAAGCGATGAAACATAAAAGGATGGAAAAATAAATAAAGAAATTTAAAAAAATGGAAAAAAAGAAATACCGGTAAAAAAATAAAAGGTTAAGTAAAAAATAAAAGAATGATAAATTAGACGATTAAATAAAAAGTGCAAAAAGTAAAAAATTTAGTAAATAGAAGTAAAGGAACCGGAATTGTTTTCGAAGAAGGGCTCCACATGTCGGTGAGGGCGTACTGGTTCTATGGTTATTCCTGCTTTCCGTGAGGAATCGTAGGTATTGCAAGCAGTGAGGTTACCAAGCCAACAAATACCAGATATATATGTCAGCGATTAAATGCATCATATTTCGAATGGGTTTACATCTGTCTATCTATGATGTGCTATTTCTGCAATTCCACAGAGACCACAACGACCCATTTGTCTTTCGAAAATATAACCTCTGTGGAGACTTTTTTGATGAAAAGATTAATATTACATGCATGCACATAACCGAGGTCCACTAACAAACCTCAGAGTACGTCGAATCGTATGAAATGTGCTGGTATAAAAAGCACCGAAATACACAGAACAATGGCTGCGAAACAGCTTCAAATGCTCTCAGTAACGTGACTGTGTGATGGGTCATTATAACTTAACATGTAATAAATAGAGGTATACACATCGTGCACGCCCATAGCATAGGTAGAGCAGCCTCTTCTGCAGTCCTGTCACGTTCAAAACCTCTCAAGTCGTCTATTTGTCGAGAAACTATTGCTTGTTGCCTAAAATCCAGCAATATCGTATCCGATAATGCTAACCGTCTTCCGATAAAATAACGCACTGAAATTGAACGTTTAGCGTAATGTGTTAGGAAATTAGTAGGAAGGCAAACAAGGGAAGGCCGACAAGTGTTAGCTATCGACACGGAAAACACAGGTTAACCCCTTCACAACGATGCGTATTGGTCTCGATACGTAGCTCTTTCTTTGGATTTTCTCTGACTATTTAGCCGCACACCGCTTTTTTGACAGACTTTTGTAGACAATCAGCAGCATGTAGAACATAATAAATAATAAATAAAACAGAAAACGAATAAAAACAGGTAAAAAATAAGTAAAAATAGAAAAAAATTTTGTACAAAAAATTAAATGAAAATAAATAAAAATTGGATAAAAAATAAGTGAAAGTTCAGTAAAATGGAATAAAAAATAAATAGAAAATGAAAATTGAATGAAAACTAAATAGAAAAATAAATAAAAAGCAAGTAGAAACTAAATAAAAATTAAATATAAAATAATAAAAAGTAAATAAGGGTGAATTAAGAGGTAAATAAAAAATGAAATAAAAAAATTGAACAAAAATAAATAAAAGATCAATTAAAAATAAACAAAAATAAGTAAAATTGAATAAAAATGAATGGAAATAAATAAAAAAAGTGAATAGAAAAAAAGTAAGTAAACAAACCAAGCTGAAATTAAATAAAAATTAAATAAAAAATTGAATTAAAAACTAAGCGAAAAAATAGAATGGAATAGAAAATCAAACATTCAAACAAAAATGAATAAAAATTAAATACAAATTATTAAAAATGAACAAAATTAAATATAAGACAAATGAAAATGATTTGGAAAATTAAATAAAAATAAGTTAAAATTGAATACAAATAGATAGAAATTAAATAAAATTTAAACAAGAAATAAAACCCATGCGCGGGTAGTACTGCGGCGCGCTAAATATGGCGTTCCTGCGCTGAGGTTCTCATTTTCCGGCGTTTTTACGGGCAACTCTTCGCGCGGCCACCGTAGCTCGTCCACCTAATATTCTATTTAAAATTGCGTTATTTAAGGCGACGTGGGCGTCCCAGTCCCGCACCTGGCTGACTCTTCGTGAGCAACGACGCGACTGCCATCGGGCCTCTTAAATTCCTTGGGTTTTTTCAATTTTCTCTCGCATAAACGGTATTTATGAGCAATTTCATTGAGCGTGCTCTCCCACCTCCCCTACCCTCACCCACCATATTGCCACTGTGTTCACCAGCTAACATATAGCACTGATTTCTGCAGGTTTTTTTTCTTATTTTTATTATCTTTATTTTATTATTTTATTTTATATCACCCGTCATAAACATCTACTGTGCGGATTACAGCATTTCCTCCATTCGATTCGTTTTCCTCGCATTCATTGACCAGAATGTTCTTTGATTATTTCACATGTTGTCTCGGGCTGCTGCTTGAGTATCTCAACCTTGTTTTTATGAATGTCGAAAAGTAAAAAAAAGATAGTAATGCTATCTTAGGAATAGCCGGACTAAGGCGATCACTCGTGGATTGGAGAAGAGCGTTGGGGTGAGGATCAAAACTAGTGCTTTTGCTTCCTGAACGACTTCCTGACTGGCTCTATCACCACCTCCTCGATATGGATTGACCAAAGGACAAGCAGATAGGCAGATCAAATCGAATTATAGCAAATCAGCATATGCCTTGTATAAGAAGGCGTCGCCGAGTGAGGATACGTCATTCTAGCGATGCTTCACTCTATCGAATCCGACTGAGAGCTGAAAATGAACAGTCACATCGCAAGGACGAAGGGCTGTGGGACAATCGACCAGAATGAATCGGACTCTGAAGGAGACGAAGACGTCGGAAACTTAACCGAATAAAGACTTCTATAGCAAGCTCATGTTAGCTCAGCAATTGAAGAAAATATTGGAAATGAACATTTACGCAACGACGTGATCTCAATGGCAGTCATTTGTTAAGTTATATTGTGGGCGGTTTGATGTGTACATGTGCCACAGTCGAGTAGGGCGAAAACGTTAGCCGTCGTCGCATAAGTCTTGGTGAAATCGTTGCCAAACATGGTCTTGCACAGTCCATATGCCTTCTCCAGAACAAATGCTTAATACCTGAGGAGATCTTAGCCATTACTATTAAAGGCAATACATACTTAAAGTAGGAAACATAAAGTAACGTAGAAAAAATGAAGAATATTAACGAAGAATACTCTTTATGCAGAGCTTCGGTTTCAGCGACAATGCAGGGAATGAGATCTGATGAGCAGTTATGGGAAACACCTCCCAGAACAACAAATAAAAAATACATACAAATAACAAATATGCATTTCAAAGCCGACAGTTATTTAAACTCGGAATGCGTTGTCAATATATTTCAAGATTTTTCGGCTTACACGAGAGACCATGGTATTGTATACTGCTCACGTGTCGACCAATGATCTGTGCCTATTGCCCATAGCGGTTCGTCTTTCGCGATATGGTTAATCGTGATCGTGTCGAGTCGAATCATATGAGGTGGGTCTCATATAACATCAGCTTGGTGCGGCGAATAGCCACTACCAGTTGCGACGAAGTAGTGGCTCCTCGGAGCAAGTTTAGAGGAAGAACCACGCCCGCAAACGGTATAATCCCATTTAACCTACCCTTCATCTTCAAAGTAAGCACGGTTATAGAGAGGTGCTTAAAAACAGCAGGTCTATAAAATTTGGTAATCGTTAATGAATCGCCACCATACACTCCTAGACGCCAACTAGTTTGTAGCCGCCTGTGTGATCGCCGATACACAGCGCAAAAATTGCACAATATGCCCTAACGGTTGAGATGGTGATTGAAGAGTTGGGGTATAATGCGAAATCAACCACTATGATGCTGATATACTTGCAAAACTCAGGACAGTAAGTGTCTGCGGTGGAGATCAAACAGGCTATTATTATCCTTTCTGGGGGGCTCACGCTTTCACCACTACACCGTGCACGTCCTTCCTTTCGCCTTCCTCTCAGGTGTATTGTTGACCTACGACGGCTATCAGCAATCACCCTTCAATGGGATTTGTCTGGGGAGGGCAAATCTGCATTGAATCGAGTTAAGCTGAAGCTGTAGTATAAATCATAATGCAATAGTTTTTCATATACTGCCTATCCTTTTTTTCTCGGCAGGACATGATGTGAAAATAGCCACAATGATACCAAAATATTTGCAAAATTGCAGACGTCGAAAATGTGTGGTAGAGAACACGTTAGCCCCCCAGGAAAGGGTTATAGCCCAACTGCAGACATCTACCCTCCGGAGTTTTGCAAATACCTCAGCATCATTGTGCTTGATTTCGCATGATACCCAACCATGAAAAATGTAATAGACAGTAGATAAAAAAGTTAACCTTGTGAGTTTGGGTATAGTTTATGTGAACGCTTGTAAGGCGTGCGGTGATCAACACATTTTCGAAACGGGTAGAGCACTCTCCGTCCATATGAAGGAACACCTCGGGAAGTCGGTAAACTTAAGGTAAACTAAATACTGCACTAGGGGCGCATGCGAAACACATACATACCGCGGAAGGTTTTGAAATGGAAACTAACATCCTCGAACAGGAATCGAAAGCGTCAGCTAACTGCCTTCTATAAAATAGCATTGCAGGGTGCGTATGCCTCATTCGAGATGCTCCGCTGATGAAGATCCGGCTCGATGCGAAGACGAAGACGCCACATCGAGAAGAGGAAGAACTGTCGATCATCGACTGGGATCCTCGGCTCTGATGAAGACGAAGACGTCGAAACGTTAGCCGAATAAATATCTCTGTCAACGTCGTGGAAGATCAACAATATAAGCACATGTCGATTATTTTACTGACGAGGTTAAATGATCGGCGGTTTCAAAATTAATATGTGTTCTTTGTTTGTCGGTTTTGAAATATTTTTTCTGATCTTTGTTAGCTGATAATGATAGCAGCTTTTGCAGGATGGATTGTCCGGCAAAAGAAGTTGTTGTCACTGTACAATCGCTACTCTCAACAGCCAGCATCCTGTATAAAAGGGCATCGCCGGGTGAGTATGCCTCATTCGAGATGCTCCCTGCTCCACTGAGGAAGATCCGGCTCGATACGAAGACGACTCTGTGCTGCTGATCTTCACAAAATAAATGGAGGACTTGCAAGAAACAAAATAGTAAGTACTAACTCTTTCGCTTACTGTCTTACTGTTTTTTTATAGCAGAGTATTATGTAAAAGGATACCACAACCACAAAGGTGTAATATACCCAAAGTGATGCTGAGATATTTACTGAACTCCGGAGCCCAGGTGTCTGCAGTGGAAAATCGAACACGCTGTTACCCCATCCAGGGCTAACGCGTTCACCACCACACCATGCGGGTCTTTCTTTTCGCCTTTCTCTCAGCCGTGTTTTATAAGTGCTATCAGCAGTCACCCCTCAACAGGGTCGATCTAGGGAACACAAATCGGCATCTCGCAAAACCCTTCATGGCGTGGAGGTGAACTACTCGGAAAAGGGTAATAGCGTGTTCGATCTCTACCGTAGACAATTGTGCTGTGAAGTTTTGCAAACATCTCAGCATCACTGTGGGTATATTACACAACATACTTTACCATGAAAAGGCTATCCGGTAAACAAAAAAAGTAGCTACATTTTGAGATTCTGAGATATTTGCGAAAACTCAGACCCCTGGTCAGACCTAAACACGTGGGTCCCCGGATAGGTTAATCACGGCTTCGGTTGGCCTGGAATCTGAGCTCTGAAGAGATGGTGAGTGCTTAATAGAAACTGTTTGCTACTCGGTTGAAATTTTACGTATTAAGTTTCATGTGCTGAGAACATGAGAGTGTTTGGCAAAGGAAATTGCTTGTCAATTCGGCCATCGTGCTCTGAAGAAGGCCGCACTGCCGAGGCCTTGGCTATTGTAAATGAATGGATTCTATAATAAAAACCACGTGTTTGATCATCAAGAAATTGAACTGTCGCTATTCTAGCTCTCTAGTTCTCTTGCGGTAAACGCTGACTTGTAAGATAACGTTAATTTTTTTCGTAGATATTTTGTCAAAGGACTTATTGAAGGAGAGAATTCTGTGCGTTTTCGTTGTGCTTCTATCCACTACTTGCTTCTTGTTGAGTTACTGGGAAAAATTCTCTTAAGTTAAGGGAAGTTTCCCTAGGTTTCATATTCGAATTGCGACATTGTTCCTGGTCGTACATGTTTTCTAAACTCTCGTTGCCGAAAAAAATCGTAATTTTCTACTTACTTATCTGTGCTGTAGGTATAGTGTTAGACTTCCATTCCCCCACTATCCTTTTTTTTCTTCTGGAAATCTTGCGATTTGACTGAACTGGAAGCAACAGCGGACTCAACGAGAAGTGCTACGCCTCCCAATGAGGAGCAATGATGAGAAATAAGATGAACAGCAACGATCGCTGCTATGACCCTCATTGGGTATTAATAGTGGACGACAAGCAGAATGTATCGACTTGACGTGTGTACACCAAAATTTCCATCTACTGGTATGTTTCTGAACTCAGCGAGGAACTTCCGTCACTGCACGCTAACGAAGGATTGCGGCTGACCAGAGCAGACGTTTTGGTTAGCCTCTTCAAATATTCCAGTGTGCAAACGATATTTATTTCCCTTCGCGAAAACTAATTACTAATACTCATAATCATGTTTTTCTGAATTGTTCCCACAAAGAGAAGGATAAGTCAAATTATTGCACGAAGTGCCATTTGGACACTTGGGACATGACTGATTTCCCGGCTCCTAGATGAGTTCGTTCAGAATAGGTCCTCTGAAATCGCATATAAATCAGGAGTTATGAAAATGCCGTAATTGTCTTTTGTGACCCACCGATCTTCATAAAAGCACACGAAAAGATACGACGTAAAGCATTTATGCATCGCACATCCGATTTTAGTGTCGTTATGCAATGGCATCTATGAAGCCGATTAAATAGTTCACATGAGTGATAACTTGGTATTCTCAGTCATCTGGTAAATTAGATACAACGAAGGTATCGTGGCACCAAGTTTGGTGGACGGATTGGTGTAATTCATGCCTGGTATCGTGCTGTTGATTTTGTATTTCACATCCGTTTCATAGCCTATTTTGAAAATTCGTCAGTATATCGGCACCATTTTTAGAAGGTATGATATGCAAAGAAAAATCAAGAGTATGCAAACTCAGTGTGCATTGTTCTATCTCTGTCATGAATTTACAAGGTGAATAAGACGCTAATTTCGTCCCCTGCTAGTTCATTCTTTCCAATTGATCCTTTTTCTTTCTAAAAAACCTTCATCTTACCTCATTTGTGTTATCGTCGTCACTTGCACTCACGTTTGTTGTGCTGTCAACACTTACCTCATAGCTGTAATTTCTGTTTTCTACCCCAACGAATGAGCAGGGCAGTGCTCCACAGCTGCTTGCTTTTGACGCTTACAGGCGTATGTCTATAATAAACAGAACTGAGCAGTTTGAAGATGTTTTCAACTGTCATCAAAACACACCACTCCCTGCATATTCGTTGCATTCGGAGATTTAGTTGTGTCATTGTACGAACAATTTCCACTCGCCAATTCTGATCTGCACAGATATTTCACACCAGAATC
This sequence comes from Angiostrongylus vasorum, assembly GCA_018806985.1. Lineage (NCBI taxonomy): Eukaryota > Metazoa > Nematoda > Chromadorea > Rhabditida > Metastrongylidae > Angiostrongylus > Angiostrongylus vasorum. The sequence goes on from JADANN010000427.1 coordinate 21,019, forward strand.
TCTGGAAAAGTTCAAAAAAAATGTTCGGTACTTCAGACACTCGCGCTTACTTGAAACCATTATGGCCACCGAGGATGGCGGATCTCGACGTGTCCGTCATATTGAAGTTGTATTTACCTCCACCATCGAATCATTTGCCAAGCCGTTCACACCTGCATTGTAGATGGAATCATCATGACATTAAGAGCATTTTCTTTTCTAAAGTGCTACGTTTCAACTCACAGTGTGTCTCGAGTGCTGCTCCTTCGTTCAGAAATGCGCTGAAGACCTCAACGTTTTATTTTGTTTTACAGTACTTTTCATAATCTTCGCCTAATTCTTAAGTGAAATTAAGAGCTTTGCAACTGAACTGTAGGCAATGCAAAAACAGCTTTTTCGGGTCTATTTGCTGCTTATTTTGGTTAGAGTCCAAGAAAAAATGGTCGATATTTTAAACTTTCGCTCTTGCCTGAAACCGTTATGGCCACTGAGGAAGACAGGTCTCAACGAGTCCGTCACATTGCAGGTGTAACCTGGGTATGGAATCTCTTGCAATGCCGTTTTACACCTACATTATAGATGAAATTACAATTACATCGACACCATTTTCCCTCTTAAAGCATTTCGTTTTGAACTCACAGCATGTTTCCTGTGCTGGTCCACTGCCGGAAAGTGCACTCGCGAACTTAACATTCGGTTATGTTCTACAGTATTTTCTCATAAACTCGAGTTAATTAATAAGTGAAAACAAGTGCTTCTCAATTTAACTGTGGCAGTATTTATACCGCCATAATAATGTAACACCACACTTTTATGCCGCCATTCGCTGTTTATTTTTGGTGAGATGTTTAGTGGGGAATCAAAAATTAGCAGCATTTGATCTGCGCATGAGGAACGTTTCGCCACGAAGACCAACGGCGACGAGGCGATCAGCTGCGAGTGCGATGATAACTCAATAAAACTGAGAAGATTCGACATGGTTAGAACGACGACTGGAGCAACTAACGGCAGATAGACGGCACTCGTCCTTTTATACCAACATCGCAAAAGCTCTCTGATCGTATATTCAATAAAAGCAATGATGTTGAGACAGAAATAGACCGATATTAAGGCACGTGGACACATTTTTCCAAGCGTTATTCCATTTAGCGTCCTACGTACATTCATTTCGAAGCGTTTGTGATGCTGACTGCTCTTATTCATGTATTCTCTACTCCACTACTTTCAGTGAACAGTTTGATCAAAAAATAGGTAAAGTGTAAATGGATACCATGCCATTTGTTTTCTCGTGTACCGTCTGAATTCTGTTAGCCGTAGTTAACCAACTCGAATGAGGAACTGGTAAATTCTGTGCTTTTTAGTGGCGAAGCAGTTCTGTTGCTTAGTAGCCTTGTTTTTTTTTCAGTTGAGAGACAAGAAAAGCATCACCTTTTTTTGCCATTGTAACTGCTTATTTCGAGATGTATTTGGCCAGATGACAATTACAGTTAGATCTCTTCACGTTGGGTTGATTGACCGTCATCGCCATGGCATTCATTCCAGCCTGTGTGGAAACACATTTTCCCTATTTTCTTGACAATTTCCTTAACTCTTCATGGGAATTCTTTATATTCTTGCTGAGTAAAGCACGAGGTGTTATTTTATTCTTTGTTGCGATTAGCTGACGTTTCGGCGGATTTCGCCTTTTATCAAAGCCTGGGAAGGTCAAGTTGAAAGCAATCTACCCAGCCAGACACCTCCATAACCACACGGAGAACATAATATACCAACATTTCAATGACATTGAAAACGAAATAGCTCCTTTGCCCACTCACAGCTGTCTATGAGTTTTTTTTACTAAATACGCCACGTTGTGGCCAACTGCAGAGAGTTCACATGGAAGCGTAATGTGCTCATCTCACGTCAACATATCAATTTTGAACACTGTGTGGGATCATGCTTGATTATGAGGCATTTATCCTTAGGGTTCTTTTTCGAATTCTTCGAATTTATCCAGAATGCTTCAAGAACTTTGCGCGCTGGTGTTTTCGATTCCTGCGCTAGAATCCAGACGGTCACTTCAAAAACATCATCATTGTATCTTTATGCCTTATGTGTACCGAGCGGAGCACTTTGTTGAAATTTGACTTTCCCATCTAGGTGTTCTTTTATGCGCGCACAAATTGGTCTACCCGTTTCTGCTATGTATTCCTAGGTACATAACTTACATGAGATCAAGTATATTGGACCTGAACTCATGCACTCCCCTCTCTCCCGTCAGAACAGATCATACAGTCTGCTGAGCTGCACAAACGATTACAGAGGCGGCTGCGTACTAACCGACGGAATAGGGTATTGTATGGGGAGATCAATAACCGCCGCATAACTTTCAAGACTACTTTTGCGTAGGGCACCTCTTAATGGGCGTAACTTATTTCGTTTGCAGTGGAAGGAAAGCTTGAAAGGGATCTTAATCGGGTTTGGAAATATTCTTATTATGGAGAACAATTCTACCTTTTTTGTCCGACCCGAGTGACTTCTGCTTCGTAGCCCATTGGAAATGGCTGTTTTTGCCCTAAACTGAGTTTAATAAACCCAAAATATAAATGTATACACATCTATATACTGATAGTTTAGATCACGTGTTCCTGTGACGTCGTCGATATTTCGGCACTAGTAAACTTAATAACATAACAAGATGATCGCTTGAGAGAGAGGAAGAAGTGAAAAACGTGGCACGGATACACGATTTATGAAAACTAACCATCCATACAACTCTCCTATTTTGAAACTGATAGCTTGATAGCCTACTAAGAAGTAGAACAAAAAAACATTTCATTACACCCTATCTTCGAAGACGACAATTACGGAGAACTATTTGTTAAAAAGTAACTTTACAAGCACAATAGAACGAAAGCAATAGAATAGAAACCCCAAACGAAATAGGTAAACTCTCTGAACAGCTGTTAAAGTGACTACAAAGGAGAGGTACTATCATCGTGCTCTTCATCATTATCGTCCTGAAATAGACCGCACGTTTCGTTCAGAGCACTTCCGAAGCAGATGCACCTGCTAAGTCCACTTCAAGCAATGATTTGTGGGCAGCAGACAAGTAGTTCAAAAAACTACCGCTTGGACATTCTTTCTTCATAATAGCACATGGTTTACTATATTGATCACGGAACTGCTTATGGTTCAATAAACTTCTATCTTCCTGTTGCAGCTGCACAGGATACGCGATAAAAATTCGGTACGCTTCCTTTGCGTGGTCTTCCGTACGGTGATCGGTTAGAGTAAACTACTGGTTTACCGGTTCATGTTTCACTATGTTCACAGTTGGATTCGAAGTCGCAGTTCCGTTCTCTATTAATGGTAATAAATACTGTTTTTTCATTAATGTTGCTTATGGTCATCGTAGTTCGAGTGCTGTGGTGAACGTTTGCGAAATGAACGTTGGTAAGGATTGTATAAAAGAAGCGTTCGACGGTCTGAAAAATTCTGCGCTAAACTTGATTGTGACTGAATAGGATTACACGAACGAAACACCTTTCTTTTGAAGTATCGCAGAACCTGAGAATGATTCACCATTTGGGATAACGGCCAGAAACGTTGAAAGTGAAAAGTTTCATGAATCGTTAGAAAACGAAGTTAGACAAAATAGACAGTTCCAAAAATAAGATGATTGGCAAGAACCTCTTTGGGGATATTCTTTCATTTCTAAGCTCACAATCTGACCGCTGCTGAAAGTTATTACTGGAGAGGGAACTGCGGCATACAGTTGTGGTTCTGTCTCCATCAAGAATGAGTTCGACGTTTTCATCAAGACAAGCTAAGAGTAAGGTTGTGCCATGACCAAGTTTTGTGAGTTTTCCTTGACTGAGTTCACACCAAAAAGGTACAAATGTGGAGCTGTATAGTAAAAGCTGTATAGTAATGCTTTCCGCGTTTTTTCTTGGTATCTGGTCAAAGGACTTGGTGTTGAAGAGGATTACAAGATTATATAGGTGACATCGCACTCTACACAACGCATGTTGTCAATCTATAAGCGGCCAGTAGGTAAATATCTTACAAACTCAAAAAATCAACTTTCTATAAACTTAGGCATAACAATCGGTATTATATGCCTCCCAACGGTTCACCGCATCATCGTGGCTGGGAGGTATTCCTGGGTGTCCATCTGCGATGAACAGCGTGGGATTCATCCACCCCCCACCACCTACCTTCCCCTCCGGCAGGGTCTACCAAACTGAGCTGGAGTGTAGCGTTTACACAAGAAAGCCTACCTAAGAGTAAACCAATAGAAGGATCTACCACCATCCTGGTATCAAACAAGTAGCATGGTTGCAAATCTACCTCTGATCCACAAGGGCGGCGACTACTTGTAGTGGTGATGACCTGGGGCAAACTTTGACCAGGTTAACCTCGGGAGTCCAGGGAACCACAATGGCTAGACCAACAAAACTCCGAAAAATGGAGATTGTGCTGGGGGGCTGCACAACCAGTGTGGGCGCGTCGTCCAAGTATCCAAGCAAACATATATGTATAATTCGATGTTTTTCTTCAACAAACAGACACGAGGTTGGTATTATAGAATTTATTAGGGTACAATAGATGACGTTTCTGCGGCTTCGCCCTTTTCAAAGCCTGGAAAGGTCAAACTGACAGTGCGATCCACTCAGCCAAACACTTTCGTCACACTAGCAGACAAAACTTAACACATAAATTTGCATTGCCATAATAAACAGCTTCGTCTAAACACCCACCGTTTCTTTGTCGCAAGTATTACAATTAGTTGGTGAAGAGCAGCTGCACAACGTAATACATGAGGAAGGACTGTGCTTGTGTCAGGTCATTGAACCAACCTGAAGTATGGCACATTGTCACGCGTGATGACTAGACACTCCTCCCTGCGGTTCATTTTTGAATTTTTTCGAATTAATTCAAAAGGCTTCACGAGTTTTCACGAGCTGATGTTTCCGATTCCTGCGTGAGGATAGTGTCTCCTACTTCAAAATCTTCTCCCGTTGTGTTTCTGCATCCTTTGCGCGCCTAGTGGAGTGCATTGTTTTAATTTAGATTTACCGACTCGGTGTTTTCCTATGCGAACGCAGAGCGGTCTACCCGTTTCGCCAAGGTATTCGCCTCCGCAAGATTTACAGGAGATTAGATAGACAGCACCCGAACTCATGCAATCACCGTCTCTCCCGTTAGGGCAAATTATGCAGTTTTTTGTTGTACCTAGAAGGTCATATAGGCGGTTGCGAACTAGCTGGTGTCATAGAATGTCCGATGGTATTTCTGTTACACTCACGGAATTCTCTAGACCCGGCCCTTTATCAAGCAACGTTTTATGGCTGCGCTTATTTCGTTTGAAATAAAAGGACAAGAGGAAAAGGGGCCTTGTTTTCGCTAGAATTATCGTTCTGGGGCGTGGTTTTTCCTCTATGCATACGCCGAGAAGCTACAGTTTCGCAACCATTTGAAATGGCTATACGGAGCGCCAGTTTCAAGGATTCTTCTGCTCTCTATCTGTGAACATGCTGGTGGCGGTTCGAGACATATTTCTTAAAAGCACCCTTTTCGTGTGTGAGAGATAGAGGTAATGAACCACTATATTCTTACTACTTGGCTTTCTATACCATTTTGTAATGCAAACCGTTCTCGGATAGGTTAATTTGAAGGTCTAGAAATGGAAGCCAGTCTTCTTTCGGTTTCTCTGCGGGTAAACTTTATGTACTCTGACTCTTCGTTCAATAACTCAAAGTATTTGCTCATCTCGTCTTGTGTGGAACAGATGACAAAACAATCATCTATATACCTACAACAGAGTAACGGCCTGAGATCGTTCACTGGTGCTTCCACCTTAGATATAAAGGCAACGGCAAAAGTTGGTGCTAGTCGCTGTCCCATTGCCAACCCTCTAATTTGTGCGTAATGTTTCTCCGGACCATCCGAGAAGCCATACATGTTAATTGCTACTTCGTTTTGCTCAAGAAGCTCGCGGATGGCTTGCACTGCGGAGTCATTCGACACGTTATGTAAAGGGCGGTAACGTCGAACGACTCCCATAACGTACGCGCTTTTGGGGACGTGCGTTACGCAGACGATCTAGGAACATTTGGGAGGGTTCGTGAGATGGGCTGGTATGCGCTTTAAACAACTGGTTGAGATTTATGCTTTTTAAACCAAGTAATTCTATCCGTAGGTCCCGTCAACACAACTGATGATGGGCTAACTTTGAATGTGGAGAGGGTCAGTAGACACCAGAGCATCAGGGGATACTAACCTGTTAGTTTTTAGAAGCAAGTAGAAGACTGGACATGTTGGTAAATTAACTTTTACTTATTTATAAGATCTTATAAACTGGTCTTGTTTAGCTTGTGCGAAGTTGGTATAGGTCTTCGTTGTCGCTGTCGTTGTTGTTGTTGGTGTTGGCTGTTGTTGGTCGATGGCTGACGTTTCGGCGACTTCGCCTTCCTCAGTGTCTGGACCTATTTTATATAGGAATACTTTAATTATTCGGTGGGAAAAAAAGGCTAAAATATTAATGGGAGATCAAACTTTTAAATAGATGCCATGTTGATCAGAAAGGCTACTCACCGTGGTGTGACGAGTGGGACTGGCCCACGCATTGGTCACGTGGGGGTCGCGAGCGGGACACACCCAGGGGTCAAAATATCATTTTGAAATAGGGCGCCAGGTCACGTGTGATAGTGAGGCATTCGTCTTTCCGGTTCATCTTTGGATTTTTGAAATTTATCCGAAACGCCTCAAGAGTGTTGGCGTTGATGTTTTGGATTCCTGCGCTAGGATCCGCACAGTCACTTCAAAATCATCGCCATTGTGCTTTGGTGCGCTATGCGTACCTAAAGGATGTTTTGACGAATTTTAACTTTCTCATTTAGATGTTCTCTTATGCGGACACAAAGTGGTCTATCCGTTTTCCCTAATATATTCCTCACCTCATGCGTTACATGAGATCAAGCATATTATACCTGAACTCATGCAATCCCCGTCTCTCCCGCTGGGACAGATCATGCAGTTTGCTGAGCTGCACAAAGCGATCATAGAGACGGTTACGAACTAAGTGACGGCGTAAGGTATTGGGTGCGATGTCAATAATCGTTACATAATTTTCATGACCACTTTTTCTTATGCATCTCTTAATGGCGAAACTTGCTTCACTTGGTATGAAGGGTAGCTTAAAAGGGATCTTACTTACGTCCGAAACATTATTTTGGAGAACTGCCCTACGTATTTTGTCTAACCCGAGTGGCTTCTATTTCGTAGCCATTGGAAATGGCTATTTTTCGTGGTAGGTTTAGCGATTCCATCCTTTCATCTTTTCCTGTGCACACATTTTTAGACGTAGGGTACATGTTTTTGATATGTGTTTTTTTCATGTGTAAAGAATCAGAGATCTCGATTTAGCAGCTCGTGTTCCTCTTAAAGGTCTACCTAAGCTGCTTCATCTTCAGTTGGTCCTGGAATTATTACGCACAAATTAGAGGGATGGCAATGGAAAAGCGACGGGCTCCAACCTTTGCCGTTGCCTTTATGTCTAAAGTGGAAGCACCAGTAGTCGATCTCCGGCCATTACTCTACTGTAGGTATATAGATGATTGTTTTGTCTTCTGCTCCACAAAAGAGGAGATGGACAAATGCTTTGAGTTGAACGAACAGTCAGAGTACATAAAGTTTACACGGCAGAAACCGAAAGAAAACTGGTTTCCATTTTTAAACGTTCATGTTAACCTAACCGAAAAACGGCTACATTACAAAATAGTGGTTCATAGTGGTTCATTACCTCTGTATCTCATCTCTCACACACGAAAAGAGTGCTTTTAAGAAATATGTTTCGAACCACCTACACTATGTGCACAAGTAGAGAGCAGAGGGAAGAATTCTCGAAACTGGCGCGCCATATAGCCATTTCAAATGGTTACGAAAATTGTAGCTTCTCGGCGTAGACATAGAAGAAAACCACTCCACGGAGCGATAATTCCAGCCATCGAAAATAAGGCTTTCGTTCCTTTTTGCCCTTTATTTGAAACAAAATAAGTGCAGCTATAAAACGTTGCTTAATAAGGTCTACAAAGTTCCATAAGAGTGATAGAAATACCATCGTACACTCTAGGACCCAGCTAGTTCGTAACTGCCTATGTGACCGTCTATCAACGACGAAAAAACTGCGTAATTTGTCCTAACTTTAGAGACAGCGACTTCATGAGTTTGGGTAGGATGTACTTAATCTCTTGCAAAACGTGTGGGGACGAATTTATTGCTGAATCGGGGAGAACGCTCTGCGTCAGCACAAAAGGACACTTACTCGGTAAACCTAAACTGAAAGCAAACACTTCAATAGGCGCGCATAGGACGAAGCGACAGAACGGAGATTTTGTATGAGAAGCGAGTTCCTGTTGATGAGATCACTAGCATAACCGATTGTGGTAGCGCTATTAAATTCCTTATTTGTAAAGACGGAAAACAACGAATGTCAGTACTGACTAAATTGTTGTTGATTAAATGCTGCAATTGGGGCAGCAGTGGTCGGAAGCGCACTGCAATGCACACATGGAATCGGTCCCTGCACCCATGGCCCACCAAGCCCTCCAATCCTCTGGGGTCGGCAAATTGGTACCAGACTTGTCTGGGAGGATAGCACTTGCTCGGTAGATCGGCAGGCCACGCCAAGTCATTGTAAAGGCCAGATATGCATGCAATCATCTCCAAACGGTGCTTAATGAAGTCGAGTTCATGGCGCATGCTTCAGGGGATTGACCAGCACCGAGAGCTTTATTTTTTTAAATACTCTAACAGTGGAAATCTATGGTTAAGAAAACACATCGACAATGCCCCCCCTTCCCACTAATCCTACAGCACTTGAATGATCTCTTCCGAAATATAACAGATTCACACAATATCTAGCTGAAATGCGATTATCAGACGTTCGAAATCTATTCTATACCATCTTCAATACTCAGGAGAACACACATTACTACCGAAACATGGAAGGGGCAATCATTTAATCAGAACAACAGATCAGAGATTGAGGAGAGAATTGCAGAGTATATTCTACGATTAATTACCCATCCCTGCCACTATGCTCGAATCGCGAGCATGGACGACAACAGCGAGTCAAAGAAACGAAGAGAATATGTGCTGGACTCCGCACAATTCGTGAAGGAGTCCATCCAAGATAGTAAGGATTCAGTAGTACTTGAAATATGAACATCTTCGGATAAGCCCTTTTTTTTACTGACTTGGTCCTTCTAGTGCTTCTCCTACTAGTTTTCTTAGGCAGTAGCGAGGCAGAGATGGGAGCGTTTTCTCGATTTGTATCTGAAGAAACATTGTTCCCGCTACTCTCCATTTACAATTTTCTTAATCACTTTTTTAGGAAACATCAAACTGACATTCATCGCGTCACACACTTTTGTATGCCTTGTGTTAACTCAGACTTATCAGCACCCATGTCATTTGCCAGATTATCCCTATTTTTCGTTACAAGAGTGCGCGTTGAACAGAAATGTTCATCTCACACACAACACAGTTCAAGACGTCGAAGCGTTGGCCGAATGAAACTTGTATATCAACTTCATGTAAGCTAAACAATCCAAGAAGGTGCACCATGGTACAGGTCGTGTTTTAGGCGACAGTGGCAGATGCCGAAAAGAAAAAGAAGTTCTCTTCAAATGAACGCGCTGCCAAGATTCGCACCACTCTGTTGACCACACCTTTGCCACATCTCTCGTGCAAATCGCCATGATGATGTTTGTGTTCTAAACAGACCTTTTTCCTTCAAAATGAACTTGCATTTAAAAAAAAGCCATCCAAAGCCGTGGGAGTTCCTGAAATTGACAACGCTAAGGGGGATTAGAGATCACATCCATGGCTTTCGCTTGTCTTACATTCTTCATATTATCCATTGCGTAGCATATGGTTTTTACCCTTTTTTCCAATAATAACGTAGTGGTTGCTCATCATCACAACTGAAAGGAAGTTCTCTGGGTTAAACGATTATTTGCATTTGAAATGGCATTCGGTCTAACAAATATTGCAGTGAATAGTTGTCCGCAGTAAAATGGATTCTATTTTGACACGACCAACGGCAAATCTTTCTTTTTAAAAAAAAGGCTTCTTCGCTGCACTTTATATTTTTTTTACACATACATGTCGTATTTTCAAATATGTTTTCATAGAGTCATCAACCTCATGCGACTATAATCAGCTGTTCTGATCTTCCTCATTGGAAGGCACGTAAAAAAAAGCGGCTCTGAAGAAAGGCGATACTGCCGAAACGTCAGCTACTGTTGTATTGTATTGTGTTTTTCTGTGGAAGTAAATGTCATGCTGTTTAACAACATCGCGATTGCTGAACAAGAAAACGACGCATTCATGTGTTTTCATATTTTTCTATGCTTCTGTTTTACCCAAGCACGAGTTGTTACTTTATTCTTTGTTCAGGAACAAGCTGACGGTTTGGTGTATTTCTCCTTCCTGAGAGCCTGGGAAGGTCAAGTTGACTGCAATCTGCCCGCCAAACACCTCCATAACCAAAGAGAGAAAATGCTAAACCAAAATTTCAATCACATCGAACACAGAGCCTTTGCACACTCACCGCTTTCTTTGAGTTTTCCACTGACTATGTCGCGTGGAGGCCAACCACACAGGGTTCACAGGGAATCGTAATGTGCCCATCTCATCAGAACAACAGGTTTATATACTGCCGAATATCACGCGTGATAATGAGGCATTCCTCTCTGCGGTTCATCTTCGGATTCTTGGAATTAATCTGGAATCCCTCGAGAGTTTTCTGCGCTTGCATTTTTGCTTCCTGTGCGAGGATCGTAACTCCTACTTCAAAATATTCTCGTTGCGTCTCTGCGTCCTATGCGTGTCTAGTGGAGTATTTGGTTTACGTTTACCGATTGAGTGTTCTTTTATACGAATGCAGTATGATTTTGTATTTTATGTTTCTATTTTTATATTTTTATAAAAATGTGTTCATTCTTACTAGCGGTTTTCTGCCCTGCCAGGTTTGTTTTTTCGCCCTGTAAGTGTATTTAAAGACAACAGTTTTTTTCAGATTGATGCATGAAATGGGCATGAAACACCGAATGATTTCTAACATTTCAGTGCTCATTTTCTCTTTTCTCTCTGCTCATTTCCAGGACTCGTGAATACTTTTTGGCATTTCAGTGGAGTATAAATTACCTGAACAATAAATTGACCTAAAATGGCCGAGTCTGCGATTATGGCGACAGAGAGACCAGCGCTTCGAAACTTTTAGAACAGTTCATATGGAAGTGTTTCCAATCATGTTATGTCGCCCATGCAAACGGTAGAGAAAATGGAAATCTCACTAAATGTCAAAAAAATTGAAGTTCGCCTTCTGCACCCATCCAAAATAGCGGAAAAAAGCATGAGATCTAGGAGATGTGAACTCACTGCCTGCACTACAATACGTGATACAAATGCTTGAGCTCCCACCATGCTATTAGCAGTGCCAGAAATCTGTGCTGGAATATTGGCTGCGTTGGTGAAGACCATCGCCACTAGCAAAGCAAAGCCTGCCACGTTTAAAGGTCCTAGTACTTGCTCCAACGAACCTTGTTAACTTTTGCAGTAAAAAAAACAATAGTTGGAGTATCTAACAGTAACTAACTTGCAGATAATATCTGTTGTAAACCTTTTCTTTTTCACCATCTGCTGTTTAAAATTCGTATTTATTGAAATCACAATGCTCTCATCAAAAAGTTCAAATTACGACAGCTTTCGAGTAGTCGCCGTTTTCTTCTTCAGCAATCGCGAGGTTGTCATGGAGCACACGTTTTAATTCCGTTTAAGGTAGCACATATACAACCGTAGCTGACGTTTCGGCAGTATCGCCTTCTTCGGAGCCGTTTTTTTCCACGTGTTTTCCACTGAGGACGAAAGAACAGCTGATTATAGTCGCATATGGTTGATGACTTTTGAGTAGTGATGGAGCATATTAGATATATTCACTCTAGTTAAGATTCTAGCACTTCGAAGCAACATTGACGTTTTCGAAGGGCTCTGCTATTGGAAACCCCATGGGAATCGATTGTTGAGGTGAAATTAATGTCGAATTTTGAATGGGGGGCGAAATACAAGAAGGCGACCACTTAAAAAAAAATCCAGTGGATGGAGGCATTGCTCAGGTGTACGTCTTAAATTATGTTCCCGCTATCTCACTTGTGTTGATGCGCCATAAAATCCTGACTTTCCTACAAATAAAGAAATTTAAATCGACAATACTCCGTCGTTAGAAAGTGCACTTTTGCGAAGAAAAATTCTTTTTTCATAACAGATAATTTCTAAGCAGTGCAAACCACATTACTTCAGTTTTTCCCGCTTAGTTCGTCTATGAAATCTTCTTTGTTGATGCAGAGGCCGACTGAGAGCCAAAACAAGAATTTCTACAGAACTGCTCTTAATGATTCTGGTGGGCAGGGAGTTAGATAGCGCCAAGAATCCATCAACGTGAGAAAGCCAACAGGAAATCGCGTTAGCAAAGAAAAGCAACCATGTTAGAGAATGAGGTTTTTTGAGGAACAAGACCGCTTGATTTTGTTGCAACAGCGAACACATTGAGATGAGAAAGAAAATTGGACGCCGCGAAGAACGAGAATGGGGGCTACACTGGGATTGTGGTTTCCTTACTCACCTTTCTAAGCCTTCAAAATTTTCTGGCAGAGATCTTTTAGTTACATTTTTTCCACAGAAGCTGGCGTTTCGGCAGATTTCGCCCATTCCAGATCCTGGGGATGGACAAGTTGTCGTCAGCAAGACACCTTGACAGCGTCAACAAAAAAATTGGCGATCGTCTCGATGGAGAAAATGAATAATGAACCACGTCTGAATTATGTCTACGATATTGAAAAAGCTTTTGGAGCAGCAGTAAAAATTCAATGTGTAAAATAGACAGAAAACGAGAACATAATCAAAATTTCACAGGGCGCTGAGGTGGAACGGGGTGAAAATGGTCTTTTGAAAGGATGCTTTTCTTCATTCGTGTAAACTTTTATGTACATTTCATCCAAGCATTTAATTGCAAGCTCACACAGTTCTAAATCCATGGAACAGAAAAAGTAGTAGGTGTGAAAAGCCACAGTGTGTTGTTGTCTTTGACGTAATTGAGAGCGTAGGCGGCATGAATTCATATTCGTCGTGTTGACTACTGCACTTCGCGACAATGGCATCCTCTGTCATTCTCAGACTACATCGTTTTTCATCCATTTTCCACGAACTGGCATCATCAAGCACATCATTGGAATCAGCAGTTCTTTCGGTGAAAACGAATAGAAAACAATAACGTTTGTCTTTGATTTATCCTTTGATCATTGTGCATTCGACTTCATTCGTAGCATTACTGAGTTAATATTTCGCCTATATAATCACTTGTTGACGCCGACTGATGTGTGGACTCGGTGTCTTTATGCTTTCATAAAAGTTTTTTTTATCAATTTCTGACCTCTTAAGAATGAAGGGTCTTGGTTAGCTCAAGGCACGGGAATCGAACCGAAAACCTTTAAACAAGGACAAAGATCCACTCCTCCTTTGACATGCTTACACGAGGTTGTTAAAAAAACAATTTATTCGGCTAACGTTTCGACGTCTTCGTCTTCATCAGAGCCGAAAGTCGGAGTCGATGATCCCACAGTTCTTCGTCTTCTCGATGTGGTGGCGTCTTCATATTTGTATCGAGTCGGATCTTCTTCTGTGGAGCGTCTCCGGTATGCGACAGTCTCATGAACACATCAAATCGTTAGCCGAGTAAAGATTAGTTATCAATCTCGTTTAAGTTCATCAAAGAAAGAATAAATATGGATTATTCATACCGAGGCTAAAGGAAAGCCGGTTTTTGAAATAGATACCAAGGCTTCTGTTTGTTTAAAAGCACCTCTAACCACTGCTTTACACTTGTCCAGAGCGGAAATCGATCTATAGTACTATAGAAATATGAATAAATAGCGGAATGATGACGCTACATCGGTGAAAGCTAGGAATGCTACTATGTCGACGCCCATATGTCGCACAATATTGAGAGATTTATGAATAACTAAGAAACTGAAAAATTGTTAGTCAACTACAAAAATTCAGAAACTACAGCCCGAAAGGATGGGGTCGAATCGGAAGTGATCGAATTTAAGTGAAAGAATGTAGGAAAACAAAGCGATGAGAGAAGGGGTTAACGGATCCGTACGTGTTTAAGAGAAATCGTTGCGTATGAGATCATCTGTGCAAGGTTTGAATGACCGCAACCATCCAAGAATCACAAAGCAAGTTTTTCCATCCACGATATTGCCGTCTGCAGTATTCAGGACCACTCTGTCGTATGATCTAAACTATTGAAATTACTATGAAAGAACATCACTGAATGGCTATGTGTCATACGAGAGATGGACCGCTGAAGAAGACAACTCGATACGAAGGTGAAGACGCCACATCGAGACGAAGAAGAACGGTGGACAATCGACTCGGATCGTCGGCTCTGATGAAGACGAAGACGTCGAAACGTTAGACGAATAAACATCTCATATCAATCTCGAGTAAGCTCATCAAAGAAAGGATACATGTTGATTAAATTTATTGAGAATTCTAGACAACTGTTTAACGGTAGCGTCTTCCAAACCATATAGGGAAAAAAGATTATTGTCTTCCAATGTCGCGATTTCAATGTTGACAGCAGCTACTCCACTTTCTTAATGAATTATTCCCACCATGAACGGCTCTTCTAGTCTGACCCAATTCACTTTATGTATTTGCATATTTTTTTCAAAAAAATAAGACAGAGAAACTAAAAGGTTCAACAAATAACTCCCAAGTTTGCCCTGAGTACAGTGCATTTGGTGCTGAAATAATGGCTGGAACTCACTTTCATATATCAGGTCGTATACTAAAAGGACAAACGATAAAGCTCTCGGCGTTGACCAATCCCTAAGGGATGCGCCATGCATTCGACTTCATTAAGGATCGTTGGAGGTGATTGAATGCATATATGGCCATTACAATGGTTCGCGGTGGCCTACCGATGTATCGAGTCACTGCTGCTACTCCCAGACAAGTCTGGTACCAATTCGCCGATCCCGGATGGGATGGAAGGCTTTGTGAGCCTTAGGCGCGAAGATCTAACCCATGTCTATTGCAGTCCGCCTCTGACCACTACGCTGTACGCGCCCCCTTCTAAGAATATTAATCCTTAATAAATGTAAAATCGAAAGACAATTTTGTAAAGTGACATCTCTTTTGAAAAGGGAAACAAGTGAATTCTCTTCCACATATCTGTGAAATTTCCAACTCCCCAAACATTTCAGCGATCGAGAAATTGCCATCACTTTTCGGAAATGTCACCCTAATGAGTTAATAAGTGACATTTGTTCCTTAGACGAACTTCGTAGAAAAAAAATGAAGCGCCACCACAAAACTGCGCACGCCTCCACATTGTCAATTTCACGTTAAGGCTCTAACGACTTAAACATTGCTATAACTTTTAAGCATAACGAGCAGCCATAGAAATAAATGTGTTGCATAATTTTTTTTTGCACAAGGCCTCGAAAAACTGTGGCATTTTAATTGTGCCTAAGAATAGACCATTTCAAATCGGAGTATATCCATTTGCTAAATGGTTAGCTGGCACAAGGCTTTAAATAGTACGAAACGGTTAGATGAGAATAGAAGAGCAAGGTTAACGAAGTACGACAAAAAAGAGACAGAACGGAGAAAGTAGCTAAAAGATGACGGATGACGGAAAGAACGGTATCATTGGGTGCTACTTCAATCAAAGCCATTTGTAGTTCACTATAACAGTGAACACAGTGGATAAAAACAAAAATCGCTAACCGGAACAAAAAAGATCGATCGAATCAAAAATCAACAGTTAGCATTACGAAACACATTCTACTTGCTTATGCCTAGACTGAGGACTTGTCACAAGGTGCTGGATTAGTGACGCATTGAGTACTATAATATGAACGGTAGAGTATCCAATGAATATGGTCCTGGTATGATGACAACGAGTGAGGTAGGAGAAGTTTTCGATGAAACTGAAATGATGATGTGCTACTCCACAATGATCAAATCAGCATTATCATTATTCGGCAGAACAATCCTTGAGCAACACAGAAAACCACGTATATTTGCCGTTTCCGAAAAATTTCATTGAAGACAAGAAAGATATAAAATGATGAACATAATGATTGACGTCAAAATTTGTGTCAAAAGAGGGGGTTAGGCAAGGTGATACCATCTTGCCAAAATAATTAACCGCCACCTTCCAGAACGTCGTACCAAGATTGGAATGGGTTAATATGGGAGTGAAAATCGATGGTCGGGAGTTACACCATCTTAGCTTTGATGATGACATCGTCCTTATAGAATCAAACATTAGCCATGAGAAACGTATGCTTTCCGACTTTGAAAAAGCCTGTGGAAAGATTGGTATTCTACTAAATCTCACAAAAAGGATGCTTATAAAGGAGCAGATTGGCTTCGCATGCCCCATTCACGCTCAACGGAACGAAATATCTCCGAATGCTCGAGTTATGTTTATCTCGGTCGGGAAATCAATATGATGAACTATTTAGCTTCAGAGCTGAGCAGAAGGAAAACAAAGCGGCTTGGCGAGCTTACAAGAACATCGAGGATGTAGAACAGACCAAACGACAGAGGACAGGGGGAACAAAGGACACCCGACTCCGTGCCCACCTTTTCGACTCAACAGCACTTCCTGCCCTAACACATGCATCAGAATCCTGGTTGCTGCTTAAGCAGGATGAAAGACCACTCTATAAAGAATTCCTTTTATGAGACAGAAAAATCTCTATCTACCTAATCAATGCATCCCATGAGTCGATGGAGACCGCGTTACTCCAATGACGTATGCGTACCCTGCGTCTATGTCCAGTTCTGGCCAATGGGCAAGCCGCCCGCTGGGACGCAGCCACACCTACCGCCACCGGCATTTGTCCCGGCGACGCCTTGGTGAGAGCCGTCGCCAGCTCCATCATTGCCTCTGTCCGGATTGATCTTTCCTTACAGATTCGCTTGCATAGGTCGTAGCGATAGGAATTGTAATCGGTAGTTCTTGCCTTGTTATTACGTTAACGTTATCGTTGATTTTTCGCATATGTGTTGACATGAGTTCGATGCTCTAATCGTTCACAGGTACTTTACAAACGGCTCTCCACTATTATTCGCTCCCTCGAACGCTCTTCATACTTGTGCTGTGAGCCGTTACACACTTAGCGTTATTGAAAGCGCAGTCGAAAGGACGGTGCTAGGAGCATCCCGTTTCGCACAAGTAAGGGAAGGGATCCGAAGCTCCGATCGACATCAACGGGCCGGATACGTAACGCGTATGAGCTACAAGCGATGGACAAGAGCCGTTAGTGACTGGATTCCTCGGAATGTTAAACGCAACGTAGAAAGACCACCGACCCGATGGTCAGAGTTCTTCACGAAAAGCCTGAAGAAAGATATGATGCTCGACGAATTCCTAAGGCGAGCAGAACACACTGGGCTACTCTTGTACTCATAACGACCATTGTTTTTGGAAAATATAACCTCTGTGAGAGAAAGTCCACGTCATGAGCAACTACGTCGAATCGCAAGTGAAATGCGCTGGTATAAAAAGGACCGAAATACACAAAACGGCTGCAAAACAGCTTCAAATATTCTCAGTAATGTGACTGTGTGATGGGTCATTAAACTTAACATGTAATAAATAGAGGTTTACACATCGTGCACACCTATCGCATAGTAGAGCGGCCTGCTCTGCAGTCCTGTCATGTTCAAAACCGCTCAAGTCCTTTTTGTCAAGAAACCATGGCCTGCAAAATAAAGTTTGTCAAGCGCTATGTGCTTAGAAACCTGTAGGAAGGAAAACAAGGGACATCGGCAAGTGTTAGCTATCGACACGGAGAGCACAGGTTAACTCACGACTATGCTTACTGACTTGGATACATAGCTCTTTCTATATTTAGGACTATCCGCCTTAAGTTCAATTCGTTGATTTTCTCTGACCTAATGAGCCGAGCAGCGCTTTTTTTGAAAGACTTTTGTAGACAATCGGCAGCATGTAGAACATAACAAACAATAAATAAAAACAGAAAATTGAATAAAGAAAGAAAAACAAGTAAAAAATATGCAAAATTTGAACAGAAAATTAAGTAAAGAACAAATAAGAATTGAATAAAAATTAAATGACAGCTAAATGAAAAATCAATTAAAAATAGATGAAAAGTGAAAAATGAATGGCAACTAAGTAAAAAATAAATGAAAAAACAAATAAAAAGTACGCGAAAATTAAATAAAAATAATAAAAAATAATAAAGGGTGAATAAGAGGGGAATAAAAAAAGGAAGAAAAAAAGTAGAGACAGGCGAAACAAAAGACCTGCATGGTGTGGTGGTGAACGCGTTGCTCCCCGGAAAGGACACTAGCGCGTTCGTTCCCCATCACAGACGCCTGCGTTCTGGAGTTTTGCGAATATCTAAGCATCACTATGTGCTTTTAGTTGCGATGCAGTTCACTGTTTAGTAACCTCGCGTTCTTCTTTTTTCTACATTATGACTGCATATTAGGAGATGTCTTTGCACAAATGGCAGTCATAGGTAGATGTCATTTTTATGAGCTCGGTTCTTTCAAGATAGTCTGTCACTCTTCACGTTTGGCTGATTGCCTGTCATCGCCATTGCATTCGTTCCCGTCAGTATGCAAGAACATTCCCTACTTTGTTGATGATTTTTAACTCTTCTTGGGAATTTTTTATTTCTTGTTGAGCGAACACGAGGTGTTATTTTATTCTTCATTGCGATGAGCTGAGGTTTTGGCGGATTTCGCCTTTTTCAGAGGCTGGGAAGGTCAAGTTGACGGCAGTCTACCAAGCAAAGACCTCCACAACCAGAACGGAGAACGTAGTAAACCAAGATTTCGAATACAATGAAAAGCGGAGTAGCTTCTTTGCGTACTCACAGTTGTCTAAAAGTCTTCCACTTTAATATGTCACGTGGTCGCCAAACTTGGAGAGTTCACATAGGAGCGTAATGTGCTCACCTCACCTTAAATATCAATTCTAAATAGTGTGTCAGATTATGCTTGATTGTGATACACTTTCTCCTACGGATCATTTTCGAATTCTTAGAATTTATCCAGAATGCCTGGAAAATTTTGTGCGCATGTGTTTTCGATTCCTGCGATAGAATCCAGACAGTCACTTCAAAATCATCGCCTTGTGCTTTTGTACCCTTGTGTACCTAGCAGAGTACTTGGGCGAATTTTTGACTTTCACGCTCTAGATGTTTTTTCTCATGCGTTCACAAACGGTCTACACATTTCCACCCCTGCATTCCTCACTACATACCTTATATGAGATCAAGGATATTGTACCTGAACTCATGCCAAACTCGTCACTTTCCCGTTAGGACAGGTCTATTTTTCTGAGCTGCACAAACTGTCGAAGACGAGTTGCGATCTAGATTGACAGGGCGTAAAGCATTGGATGGAAGGTCATTAGCTGCCACATGAGTTCCAAGACCACCTCACACAGGATGGGACCATACATTCCCTTGTGAAACACTCCATTTTCTGCGAAAGGCAGAAAGGTAGGGCAAAAGTTTTAAGATGCAGAAATTTCTCCACTGCCATAACTGGAACCTATTCAGATAGGGATTTAGGCATCTGCCCTCCAATTCTGCATGTGCTAGACTATCAATCAGCACTTTTTTCTCTGGCGGCGATTTTGCCAATTTTCTGACAAATAAAAAAATAAAGGGGCTCTTATGAAAAGGGTCCGTCCAACCTTGTTGACTGCAAAATCAATTTTAAGCTCGAAATCGCCACGACTAACTTTTCCAAACCGACCCTCACACTGTTCATTCGTTAACGCTTCGTTGGGCTCCACACCTCGCTTATGTTTCGAGCGGTTTGAGCCACGCTAAGAATTGGAATTCTTTAATGCAACTTCCTCTGTTTTGGCATGTCAACCAAAATATACTGTACTTTGATTATATCAAGCGGACGCTCGTAAAATGAGCTTTGCAATTAAATGTAATAGAAAACATATATTTATTTATTTGACCTTATAAACTGACCTTGTTGAGCTGATGCGAACGAAGTTGATTGTTTATGCCGAAGTTTGCAGAACGTCTGTCTTTTTGAATTATTAATAGTGCGCAGTCGAAAAAAAACTACTGCTAGAAGAAGAATGAGAAAAATGGCGCATGATAACCGACTATGGCACTGATTTTCGTTCTTGAAATGACGGGCAAGATTACCAATTCAGGATATGATTCTGTACAGAATGAAATGCAATTCTCAAGCTGGCAAATCTCGCTGTCCTCGCAGACGGGCTAACCTCTTCCTAAGGTGAAGTGAAGGGTTTGTACCTACTTAACCCGGCTTCCTTCAAGATTTCGACGAGAATTACAATCGGCAAGCACGTGAAATTTTGCACTTTTAAGTGAGTGGGTAGTTGAGAAATCATCGAGTCGTAACATAACAGTACCACTTTATTCGTTTCTCCGAATCCATCATCCACGATGGTTTACGACTATGACAATGTGGTTTCCGTTGCTCCTTGAGGAGTTTCTCGTTCAACATAAATATCGCTGAACTTTGGTAGATATTAGGTCATCTAGAACAAACTTTGATGCCATAAGAAAAGTTGATAGAAAGTTGAACATAAAGGGAAGGGAAAGTGTGCGAAACATCAATATTGCTGACCTCTGAATGCCGCAAGTTGTAAAGGTTTTTCCGTGTCCAAACCAGACAGCACTTTCCGTTTAAATTTCGAAGGTTCCTCACGCAACAATTTTTTATAATCACTAAAAATTCTGAATCATTCACAATTTTCATCTGCCTTCTTTTCCTCTCTTGTCTTTCTCGCTAAGAGTGAAGCAGCGGCGTGAGCATTTTCTGAAATTATACCTGTGGGGAATTAATTCTGGTCATTTTTTTACTTGAGGGATTTTTTATTTGTTTGGTAATGAAAGCACAAAAGATTTACAGCATTGTGCTCTTACTAGAAATTCTTTCGTTACTCGAACTTTTTGACGGACTTCTCTCAATTTGCTTCCTTTCTTTGCCAAGCTTTGGCGAGATTGATAAACAATCATTTCTCAGGTAACCTTTCGACGTCATCGTCTTCATCAGACCCGACGATTAAAGTCAATGGTCCGCAGTTGTTTATCCTCTCACTGTATCTTCTTCGTCTTCGTATGGAGTCGGATCTTCCTAGGCAGCAGGTAAAACTTATACATTGTGATCTCGATACCAGCCTAAGTTTGACTGGGTTTAATGCCGATCTGTGCTTTCCAGATCATACCCGTTGATGAGCAAATGCTTATTAGACTATTTGGGTAAGCAGACTGGCTGAGAGAAAGGAAGGGAGAAGGCGACGTTGACGTTGCGCGTAACACGTCAGCCACAAGAAAGCGTAATCGCCGTTCAGTTTGGCCTGGGATCCAAGTTATGCAAGTTTCTCAGCATCACTATTTTTCTACCTGACCAATTATCCACTGTTACCACTGAGCAGAATGGAGCATAGGAATCCAAATCCGCTCGTCATGAACACCGTTTTTGTGAGATTTAGTCGAAGACCAATCTTTCCACAAGCTTTAACAAAATCGGCTAGCATTCGTTCTCCTTTACTAATGTTTGGTACTATAGGAACGATGTCATCAGTAATGTCAAGACGCTGAAATGATTAAGCGTCGATTTTCACAGATATGTTGTCCCATTCCAGTGTTTTTACGACATTCACGTGGTTTGCAGTAAATAATTTTAGCGAGCCTCCCAACTTTACCGTCACGTCGTATCTAGAACACGTTCATGGGTGTCGGCCTATGATGTACAGAGGGGAATTCGTCCCCTTGGTAGGGTCTCCCAAGCTGAGAAGCAGTCCTGCGTCTTCATCATAAACCCTGCTAAGATTTAAGCAGTACCAGGACCCGTCTCCGTCTTGGTACCAAGCTAGTCACATGATTGCAAATCTCCCTCTGATCTAAACAACAGCGGTGACTGCCTGTGGTGGTGAAGACCTAAGGCAGACTTTGTCCAGGATGATCTCGGGACTCCAGGGAACCACAATGGCTAGGACAGCACAGCTTCGAAGAAATGATAATTATCCTGGGGCCCACGCAACCAGTAAAGACGGGCCATCCAAGTATCCCATTAACCAAGTATTTTGGCGAGATGTTATTGTCTTGCCCAGCCTTCTTTTGAAGCCGACGTTAATATTCTTGCAGAAGAGTGACACTTTAGTTGCGAAAATTTTTATACAGACCACAAAAAAATTTAATGTACTGAGCAGGAAATGTAATGATAGCTCCAGGACTTCTAGGACTGATTCTATCCCAACTGAGTCAAAAGCCTCCTTTCTATCAATAAAAATAAGAAAAATGCGTTTTTCAGTGAGTCTTGTTATCGTTGAGAAACACACTCAACAGATAATTGGTGATAGCACCGATAGGTTAATCAGGTCAACAACTTCGCGATTGCTCAACAAGAAAACGACGCATTCGGTCGGAGTTTTGCAATTATCTCAGCCTCATAAAATTACAAATTGAAGCTCTTGGCATTGTCCAATCCCTTAGGTAAGCGCCATTCATTCGACTTCATTAATTATTGTTGGAGGTGATTCAATGCATATCTGGCCTTTGCAATGACTCGCGGTGGCCCTACCGATGTATTGAGCTAGTGTTGCTATCCTCCTAGACAGGTCTGGTACCAATCTGCAGACCCCAGAGGGATGGAAGGCTTGGTGAGCTATGGGCGCGGGGATCGATTCCACGCGTGTGTCGCAGTGGCGCGTCCAGCCACAATGGAGAGTTGCAATTATTTCAGCCTCATAGTGGTTATATTTCACATCATACCTTGGCATAGGCAGTAGATAAAAAGTGAGTTCATTTGAGAGAACTATTTGATCTTTAAATATTTACCACAAGTACTAAGAAATTTAGTTGCAGCAATCACTGGGAACTTCACCGTAACACCGGTTTTACTTTGCCTGCGGCCATGGCCTACTCTACCATGGCAAGCCTCATTGCCCATTTTCCTGTTATCGCAACTACTTGGTAGGTTGTTGACTCATTTCTTATAATGCACAGTATGACTTCAACTCTTAGATATCAGGTTTTTCGTGAATGAACTTAAATTTCTAAGGAAATTAGTCGGCCTTCTGGTACTCATGGTTTGAGCAACTTAACAAATGAAGATTGAAAACCGTCCAAACGGTTTGCCGTCTCATCGTGGCTAGGAGGTATTTCAGGATACCGGCCTGCGATATACAGCGGAAGGATTCAACTTCCCGGCGGCGTCTCCCAAGCTTAGGAGTCCGGCGTTCCCACCAAAAATTCCAACTAACAGTAGACCAATACCAGAATCCTTCACCGTCCTTGTATCAAATAGTCGCATGGTGGCAAATCTGCTCCTGATCCAGAAGGGCGGCGACTGCCTGTAGTGGTGAATACTCGGGGCAGACTTTGGAGAGGTTGACCTCTTAGCTCCAGGGTAACACAATGGCTAAACCAGCAAAACTCTGAGAAATGGAAATTATGCTGCAGCCCACACGACCAGTGAGGACAGGCCATCAAAGCGCCCATGTAAGCAAAATTGAAGACACTTTTGAAGAATCTCTTTGAACTTGTGAAAGCTTTGTTTTCAGGTCTTCGATGTTCTAAAACGGTAAGTTCGTAGGGCTACCCTCTGTGGTGCCATAATCGCGTTCATTTCGGATCAACTCAGTGTTCTGACCTGAAATGAAAGACTGGAATGCTAGCTAGTTGTATCAGCAAAGCGAAGACGGTGTAACTGCCGATCATCGATTTTCACTCCCATATTAGTGGTTAGCGATGCTGTCTTTTAGAAGGCTAAGGTTCGAGTTCGATCACTTCTCCAACGCTTTCCTAAAGTCCACGTGGGAACGCCCTTCCCCTGTTATCTCCAACATTTCAAGGAAAATGGAGTAGCATATTACGACATTCATGAAGAAAACGAAATCCTCAAGCAACAACCGAAACAACACGAAATTTTCGAACACTACTGTGAAGGGTGAAGGCGAAGGAAAACGAATCGATTAGAAGAAGTGAAGGGATCCTCATTGTAATGTGATAACGAGTCATGTGAAATAAAAAAATATTAGCAACTAGTTTTAGTTTAGATATCCTTATTGAGCGGGAGTAACATGGAAGTGGTCCTGTTCAATGAGCCAAAGGGCGCTCGTCCCACCTCGCACGACTTGACAAGGTCCCCAGCTTTCTGGGTGCGAGAAATTGGTACGAGACTTGCATGAGATTAGCCTACTTCTTGGAATCCACAGTACTTGACCACTATCTGTAAAAAGGATCTGGGACCCGCTCTTTCACGGCTATGCCAGGGCTTCAGGACTGATCTACACGACTTGCACACAACAGTATGCTGCAACGGGAACAAAATCCTTAGGTAACAGTCAAAGCGAGATGAAAATCCAAAGAACAACGATCATTGATCCGAAAAAAGGAAGCGAATGCGAGAAGCTCCAGGATCTGCATAATGTGTGATCTAGCATCGTGTGAAAAAAGTCTCGTGTGGTGTATTGTACATACCGCGCAGGTTAATTCTTGCGTCTCCAGCCGCCGAGCTAATATTCCTAAGCAAAATAACGCAAATAAGTAGAAAAACCAATTTCGATTTAGTAGAGAACTTTTTAATGAGGTTATGACGAAATAAATTCTGCGGAAGATATCAAACAAGAAATGATAGGTGAGGACGGTGACGTGATTTGGAAGTAATCGTGAACTCAGTGAAAGGATCAAATTTCTCCATGATCAGCTTTCTTCTGCACAAGCGGGATATTCTTCCTGGTACTTGCCTAAACATCTCTAGCAAATAAATTATTTATGCTTCTAGTAAGCAATTTTAAGAGCTCTATGTAGGTCTAGCTGTTTTGTTAAGAAAAATTAGCACGAAAGTAGAAGAACAAGAAACACCGATAAGTAATTCTAATCCATACTAGGATTAAAATGAGTCTTCAAGAGTCTTTCTATCTCAAAATTTTAGTTTTTTTAAAAAACGTTGGCATAGAAATGATTTACATATTTAGTGCAGTACCAAATCCCAGAAATCACACGAATGACGGTGGTGTTAACAATTAAAGGAACAGAAGGAATGAACGATTTTCCAGAGAAGGCAGGATGAACCCTTTCAACATTTCGACATTCGAAGCGGCCATGCTATCCCATCGCTAGAAAGCCCTAAAACAGAAATCAAAGAAGGGATAATATCCAGAGTGGTGAAATGGCGCACAGCAAAGTGGATCGAGACAAAATAATGGAGGTGAAGCATGATGAAAGTACAAGATGCTACCATTTCTTATTTTCGTCCACACGAAGATGTTTGATTGTGCCAGCATAGGGAGCATTAGAAAAGGCCTCAAACAGGGGTGTTTCCAGGTGAGTACTTAAAATCTGTGTATAACCGATGCCATAACGTCAGCAGAGAACGTCGAATGTGTTTCACTTCCACTTCTGCTTCTCATTTTCCACAGCGGTTGAGGGAAAAGGTAATTACGAAAAACACATGTGTTTATGATGATTCATGAGCACCAAAATGTGGATGCCTTCGAAAATTGTTTTAACACCACAACAAATATCGAGAGCGAAGAAAATCGAAGGATCATGAAAAACGGCAAAGAGTAGATGATGAAAGAAAATGATATAAGGAGACATGATCCTTTCTAAACGTCATCCAGCCAGCGTTGCAGAACAGGCATGCAACATCCACTGCGTTATAAAACCATCATTCGGCGATAAGGCCTTCTTTTTAAAATTTATGAAGCATTTCCAAAACGACAGAGGATCAAAATTTTTATAAAAGAATATGAAATATAAAAAAAATTAAAAAAATATAAAATAAAATAATATAAAAAAATATAACCATTATGATGGTGAAATATTTATTTATATGATCTTGTAATCTGGTCTTCTTTAGCTGATGCGAGGTTGGCATAGGTCTTCGTTGTCGTTGTTGTTGGTGTTGGTGTTGTTGGTCGATGGGCTGACGTTTCGGTGATTTTTGCCTTCTTCAGAGCCTGGACGTATTTTATATTAGAACACTTTAATTATTTGGTGGAAAAGGCTAAAGTATTAATGAAGACCAAACTTTTAAATAGACGCCATATTGAACACAAAGGCCACTCGTCGTGATGCAACGAGTGGGGCTGTTCCATACGCTGTTCACGTGGGGCAGCGAGCAGGACACACCCAGGGGTAAAAATATCATTTTGAAATAGGGCGCCAGGTCACGTGTGATAGCGAGACATTCGCCTTTCCCGGTTCATCTTGGGGATTTTTGAAATTTATTCAAATCGCCTCAAGAGTTTAAGAGATGCTCCAACAAAACATTTCCGACTTGTTCGGGACATGTTATCACTAAGAGAAAAAGTCGACTTAATGCGACAAAACTACCCACTTTCTACGCCACTGCTTAAAACATCGAATTATTCCTAACTTTATAAAGCGTAGGAAATTATACGAAGTATGCGGCTTAGCAAAGAGTTGTCAACAAATGCTGAACATCGAAATAAAACTGCCACGCATTTCATTGCGGCGCACACAAAAGAAATGTTTTCCACTAGTTAACAAATGTGTGTACAAAGAAAACCATTGTGCTAAGCATTTGGAGAGGAAACTTTGGAAGAGAATAGTAGCTGGGCTTAAATCGATATGCAGAAAATATTCGGTGTGGCACTAAGAACAAGTCAAGAAGAAAGTTTGAAGATCTACCACGCTGCCAAAAAGGTCAAATCAAAGGGCCACCGGTGGTTATGCTTTTAAGTAACAACCTTGAATAGAATGCGCGCCAAGAACATCCAGAGTTACTGTGCTAAGAGGCATAATGCTTCCGGAAAAATGCGCGTCCATTGTTAGAATTGGGTCCGAGTTTCGCGCCTAGTCAACCCATTTCTAAACCAATCTTGCGCAGGATCACATGTGGTTTGCATGAACTTCAAGATCAGCTACGTTACAGGGCAAAGCTAGGAAGGTGAGAGAAAGTAGTGCCAAGGAGGGTGCTACCACCAATACCTTTTCCCCAAAATTTCTTCAAGCAAGAGCTAACGAATAGCGATATTGACCCTGCATTTCGTGTATTTTCGGATGAAATTCTCCTCATGCATAATCACTATCAAAGAATGAAATTAAGCTCCAACCTCTCACACCAACAATGATTTCAAAATCGTTTAGACCTTCTATTACTGATAAAGGTAGAGAATTTGTAGTTATTCCTAGTCTGTAGGGATATTAGAATAACAGAGAAGCATCTCAATGATGTTTCTCTCTATCGAACATCCTCTGAAAAAGGAATGTAGAAATCAACACTGAAAATTAAATCGAGGATGGGTCAACATGGCAAAGGCAGCGGGCTTGGAGCCTTCAGTTATTTCTCGACTTAAAAACGAACACCCAGTTTTCTCCGCCGTTTACTTGCTTATTAAAACACATAAGCTTACGTCAACTGATGATATTACGTCAACGAACCCATCATCATTTAAAGTTAGATGTATCATCAGTAGTGAGGGCTGGCCAACGGATGGAATAACGTGGTTCCTAAACCTTATTCTGACCCAGTTGCTAAAATTCATTCCAACCCATTCACCCAACACCCAAAATATTTCTGGACCACCTACGCTCCGCGCGACCAAACGGCACGCATGTAATGGAGTCATTCGACGTTACTTCACTTCTTCACTTTATACCAACGTGTCGAATGACTCCGCAATGCAAGCTATTCTCGAGTTGCTCGTAGAGCACGAAAAGAAAATAAAAATGTGTGGCTTGTCGATTGCGCAACTAATGACTCTCTTAAAACGGTGTCTTAGTTGTTTCAATCTTCAGGTGGTTTGGAAAATATTTTGCACAAATTAGAGGGTTGGCCATGGGACAGCGTTTAGCACCAACCCTTGCCATCGCTTTCATGTCTACAGTAGAAGCTCCAGTTCTCGATCGTCGACCCTTACTCTACTGTCGATACACAGACGACTGATCCATCGTCTGTTACCACAAGAACAGATGAACGAGTGCTTTGAATTATTGAACCGACAGTCAGAGTATACAAAAATTTACACGGGAAAAATGAGCCAGAAATACTGGCTTCCATCCTTAAACATCCAAATAAAGCTCTCAGAACGTGGCTATATAACAAAATGGTATCGTAGGCGAAGTAGTAAAAATATACTAGTTCACTACCCCCTCTCATCATTCGCACATGAAAAAAGCACTTACCAAAAGCATGTACCGTACGTCTAAAAATGTGTGCACAGGAAAAGATGAAATGATGGAATCGCTAAACCTAAAACGAAAAATGGCCATCTCCAATGGCTACGAAGTAGAAGTCATTTGGGTTAGACAAAAAACGTAGGGCAATTCCCTCAAAATAATGTTATCGGACGTAAGTAAGATCCCTTTTAAGCCACCCATCATATCAAATGAACTAAGTTACGCCATTAAGAGCTGCTTAAAAAAAAGTTGTCTTGAAAAATTATGTAACGATTATTGACATCCACCAATACCCTACGTCGTCAATTAGTTCGCAACCGCCTCGATGATCGTTTGTGCAGCTCAAAAAACTGTATGATCTGTCCTAACGTGAGAGACGGGGGATTGCATGAGTTCAGGTATAATATACTTGATCTCATGTAGCGCATGCGGTGAGGAATATATTGGGGAAACGGGTAGACCACTTTGTGTCCGCATAAAAGAACATCTAGATGGGAAAGTTAAAATTCGTCAAAACACTCCTCTAGGTACGCATAGGGCACAAAAGCACAACGGCGATGATTTTGAAGTGACTGTACGGATCCCTAGCGCAGGAGTCGAAAACATCAACGCGCAAAACTCTTGAGGCGTTTCGGAAAAATTTCAAAATTCCGGAGATGAACTTGAAAGTCGAATGCCTCACTATCACACGTGACCTGGCGCGCTATTTCAAAATGATATTTTGACCTCTGGATGTGGCTCGCTCGCTACCCCACGTATGCAACGCGTGGGTCAGTCCCACTAGTAACTTCACGGTGAGTAGCCTTTCTGTTCAATATGATGTCTATTTAAAAGTTTGATCTTTATTAATACTTTAGTTTTTTTCACCGAATTATTAAAGTATTCTTGTATAAAATACGTCCAGGCTCTGAGGATGGTGAAATCGCCGAAACGTCAGCCATCGACCAACAACACCAACAACAACGACAACGACAACGACCACGAAGACCTATACCAACCTCGCATCACCTAAACAAAATCAGTTTATAAGATCATACAAATAAATATATCAACTGTCTATGCCGAGGTTTATAGAAAGTCGGTCTTTGGAGTTATCAAGAGATGCCGAAATATTTTTTAAAACTCCGGACCGCTGGTTTCTATAATGGATCCGAACACGCTATCACCCTTTCCGGAGAATAACGCCTTCACCACCCACCATGCGAGTCCTTCGTTTCGCCTTTCATTCAGCCGTGTTATTGACTTATCCCGTTGGCGAATGATTACTGACAGCACCTATAGGTCAACGACACAGCCGACAGAAAGGCGAAACGAAGGACTCGCATGGTGTGACGGTAAATGCGTTACACCCGGAAAGGGACAATAGCTTGTTGGGACCCCACCGCGGACACCAGACTGAGAATAAATAGTTGTTATATGCTGTGCTATGGTAATAGAGTTGCAGTAGCACATCGGTTAGAGGTGTAGCGTCCTGCAAGTGAGGCTTCATGTTGGTCGTTTCCCCACCTCAAAGTTGGCTTTTTCTTTCTCACACCTTCATCGTGGGTAAAGTGGTACAAATATTTTCAAGGAGAATAAAAACACGGAGTTGGTTTATAAGTACGACAGCGCATGTCATTTTATAGGCTAAATATGCACTAAATAAGCTCTGTATGCGTGATGAAATCAGATTAAATGATGCACGATGGAACCCATCAATGCTGAACAAGTTATCCTTTATCGTAATGAAAATGCCTTCAAAATTTAAACAAAAAAGCAGTTGCTTGCACGAAGCGAGATGGTCATCATCTGCAAACACGAACTCAGTGGATAACGTTTTAAAAAAGACCAAGTTTTTCTTTCACCTTCAGTTTTCCCATTCCCCCATCCTTTACTATCCCCTCAGTCCCCCGTTCTCGGTCTTCATCGTGTTGTTAAACGGTCGTTCGTAGGTTTTTACTTCTTAATTTCTAACAATTTAATAATTTCGAGCAGGTTCGTTTCTCACGAAATGTTTTCCACATTCGCTGTGGAAACTGGTTAGCAGAAAATGAAAGTGAAACGCAATCGATGTTCTCATGAGCATATTTTAAGTACTGAATAAGAAACTTCTGTTTTCACTCATGCTTTTTTCGAATGCTCTCATCACAACAAGATCAAGCATCTTCACGTAGATGGAAATAGGAAGTGCCAGTATCGCTCACCTCCCACTACACTTCGCTGTGCTTTTGAGATGGTCGCTCGCTCCCAAATTCTGTCAATTTTGTTGAGGAAGTTTACTTGAATACTTGGATACTTGGACGGTCCGTCTTCACGAGTTGTGCGGACCCCAGCACATATGCCATTCGTTCCTTTCTCTCGCAATCGTGGTCCATGGTGGTGGTCTTCTTCGAGCATGGCAGCGCTTGCGAGTCTCGTACCATGGTCTGTAAAACAACTGCAGCTGCTGGTACAGCTGATTAACCTTGTTTACGAACACGTCCGCGCAACGTGTAGGTGGTCGTCCTAAGGAACGTTTGGCTCTTCGAACGTCTATCACTAGTAGTTCAGTGCTACTAAGGACTTTACAGCATAACGGAGATAAACCGATCAAATCGTGTCAACTGGTGTTTCAAGATTGCTCTCGATTTGTAGTCGTCATCACTAAAGTATAAAGATGCCATTATTTCTAATGACCTGGTGTGCATGTTATGCAAGTATCAATATAACACTCAGAGTCAGTAAAAACATAGAAAAGCCATCCTCCTAACTGGTTACCATCTTATTGTAGCTGTGAACTGTTTCTAGGTGTCGGGCTGTGATGTACGGTTAATCATTTCCCCGCCAGGGTCCCCCAAACTGAGAAGGAGTCCAACCACCAGTAAGCCCGGCTAAGAGTAGAGCGATACCAGGATCCACCACCATACTAATATCAAACTAACGTTGAATGGATGGCGTCTTCTCGTCTCGGCCAGGCCGGTGACGTCGTACGTTATCCTTCTTGCTCGCATGAGCAATTCTTCTATCGAGGACTCGGACGCAAGTGTACGTGCATTGTAGGTACAGATCATCACCATAGTTCTTCGTGATTCAAGCCGTTTCCATTGGCCCTGAGATTTTTGCAGCCTCTCCGTACTCGTCCTACTCAACGCTGCGAAATTGGGGGGCACCTTCGGGTCGGGATGTGGGGGAATGAGGCCCATTTTTTTCTTTACTGCGTTTAGCATTTTGATACCCACGTAGAGCTTGCTGGGATCTAAACGTGGAGGCTGTGTTTACTCACGGGCAACTTGCCAGGTTCTTCCAGAGGGGACATGGAGCTTGTTTGCTGGAGGCGACTAATAACCGCCTCGCACATACTTCCCAGTCACTTGATTGCAGGCTTTTTGGCCGAATTGATTCGTAGAATACAATCCGCATAAGTGAGAACGCACCCGCACAGGAATGCATGAATACGCATAGCAAAAGGGAGTGCACCTTTTGGATCCAACTGCGTCTCAGGGGAAGCAAAGGTCGCTTTTGGTAAGCGAGTAACCCCCCTATCCGCCACCTGCGGACGCGCCGCGTAGTTTTGTGATTAACCGGCTCGAGATCCCACATATGAGGGAGATCCGCGGGGTTAGAGGTATAGTGCCCTATAACTGATGCTTCATATTGGTCGTTCCCACACCTCGAGTTGGCTTTTTCTATTTCACACCTTCATCGTGGGTAGAGTAGTGTAATATTTTGAGCGAGAATAAAAACAAAAAAGTTGCTTTATTAGTACTACAGCGCATGTCATCTCATAAGCTAAATAAGCACTAAACAAGCTCTATATGTTTGATGAAATGAAATAAATGAAGAACGATAGAACCTATTGCTGCTGAACAAATATTACTTCATTGTAATGAAAATGCTTTAGAAATTTAAACAAAAAAGCAGTTGCCCGCCCGTCGCGAAATGGTCATGTCTACTAGCGTGAACCAACCGGATGACGTTTAAAAAAGACCACGTTTTCTTTCACCTTCAGTTTCTCCCATTCCCCCACCCTATACTATCCCTCCGTCCCGTTCCCGGTCTTCACCGTGTTGTTAAACGGTCGTTGAAAGGTTTTTACTTTTTAATTTCTTACAGTTTAATAATTTCGAGCAGGTTCGTTTCTCATGAATTGTTTTCCACATTCGCTGTCGAAACTGGTTAGCAAAAATGAAACTGAAAAACAATCGATCTTCTCATGAGTATATTTTAAGTAATGAATAGGAAATTTCTGTTTCACCCCTGCTTTTTCGAATGCTTCCATCACTACAAGATCAAGCATCTTCATGTAGATCGAAATAGGAAGGGCCAGCATTGCCGACCTAACATTATTCCTCGCTGTGCTTTTTAAGATGGTCGCTAGCTCCTAGTTTCTATTATTCTTGTTGAGGAAGTCTAGTGTTCAATACTAGTTAAGACGAGAAGTGCTAGCGCTTACTGATCGACAGTTGTCGTCCTTTTGTCGGTGTCCTTTGGCGTGCGGCATTTCACCACTCCGGATGTAATCCTCGCTCATATTATAGCTTTATTTCTGTCGGAACAAGAAACAATAGTGCACCGATTCTTTGCCCTCTTCATAGAAGTTTTCGATTTTTGTTTGCTGACATGTTAATCCGAGGAATTTTATCTTACAATTATGCAATAATTAGGGGAGGGAAGATCCACATTTACTTGTAGTCGACTTTGGTGGTGTTATATGAAGATTTGAAGGCATGTAAGGGAAACCCTACATTTTCCAGTGCTTCATTCATCGAAGAACTAAGATGGTCGCATTCCGACAGACTCATTTTTGAAAAGTAACTCTCTTGTTTTTCCAACTAGATTTCGCATTTTCAGAAATTCACTGCGAAACCGTTATTGTCATGCCGGAATGTCCAGTAAACTTTATAAGCGCAGAACGTCAGAGGTGTATCTGGAGTTTTACCGCTTTACGAAACTGATTTATCTAGGATTGTGAGGGCTAATTGTACCAAGATGTCATTTTATGTGAATTACTAGGAAGCACAAAAATTGCTCTTGGAGACCTGAAAACTTCTTCATTTTGATAGAATGAAACCATACCGGAATTAAATACGAATTCGGATTCTCATTAAAATCGAGTAACAACTACAGCTGGAAAAGACACAGAAACCATGGGTATTTTCTCTGTTATTTTGTGAACAGGAAGTAACTCTCATTCCGATGAGAAACAAGGACCGGTGACTATGATTGTACAAAGTGAGTCGATCAAGCAAGCCGTGAAAAAGTTCATTCTGGTTGTCATTATTTCTCCTTGCTGAAGTAGACGAAGCTCTAAAAATATTGTATCCAAGGTTGCACCAATAAAGATTTCATCATAAACAAACAATTCCGCTTCACTGCTAGAAGCCTACTAAACGACTTCCTGTGGCCAACTAAATGACTGGCACTTTTGTGCGGATTGTATTGTGTTCCATAGAGACAACTCCCCATCAAAAGTGAGAGCGGCTAATGAACCACCAAGTCGATGTGCTTGAAAAGGGTTTCATCTTACGGCCTAGTCAATGGAAAAATGCTGAAAGCGCTCCCGAAAGATTCGTGAACTTTACCAATATTCTCAGCTTTCGTGGCTTACGTTGCTGACGGTGTTCTCCCTGTTCAGGTCCACGGTGTTGCACCAAGTGGGGATTGAGCCACAAACTTTTCTATATTTCTTACAATGCTGCCAGTGAGTTCATATTTCCGTCGCCCAAATTTCTTGAGCAATCGGAAATGTGTGAAGTCAGCTTCGAATTTCTTGAAAAATTCCGTGACGACTTAGTTTTAAAAGCATTCATATTTTTCTTGATTAGTCGGCAAAAGACGCCACAAAACCAGCTTTTGTAGTTAACTAAAACCTATTTTTTCGCATCAGGTGAGTGGCATTCTCTATAGCAAGGATTACAAAGGACATCATCGGATTGGCGCTGTCTTCTTCACCTTGGATCAACTTCGCTTTAAATCACCTACCCGCCACTGGTGAACGGTGGATTATAATTACAAAGAAGCACATAGATCATTCACATCCACCGAACAAATTTTAAGATGAAGTCTCATGGACGCCCTTAATAATCATCAGCATGAGTGTGCGCTGTTAAAAAAATGTTGAAGGACATTGCAGTAAAGGTTTGTACGCCGAGGACCGAAATTTCGAACAACTTTATTTTTTTCGAGGAATAGACAGGTCTCAATTTTTTTTTATACAACGGACCTAAGAATAAGGAGCTTTCTACGCATCGGAATAACTCTGCTTGTGAAGTGTTGCATTAGTGAGGCTTTAGGCAGATGTAGTGATCCGTTTTCTTCAACCTTGACTTGAATGAATTCTATGATTGTTTTGTCGTTGCGCCTTGTCATAGGGAACCTCCTCATCATTACACATGCTTAAGAAGTAAGTCTGTTTTGATGTTCTTTTCGAAGAAGTATAAGTATTATCAGCTGCCACTTTTACTGCAAGTCGTCCACTTTAATGTCATGTGGTTTGAGTAGGTTACAGCACGTTCTCAGTTGACAACCATAACAATCTAGTAAGTTCCGTGCATCAAATGTGAGAGAAATTCCCAGCTTTCTTTTTTTAGGCATCTGAGTGAACCTGCACCAATACGTAGTTGTCGATATGGGTGTTCAAGCTGCCTTATACTACCTTTCTTTCATCAGAACAGAGACGTCTAGAATTACTTCCTTATCTCGCTCAACAACTTCAACGACTTCCTCATTGTATGTAGTCGTATAAGAATTTTGAAGCTCGTGTTAATAAAGGAGAATTAACAATGCAGAAGTCGTGAGTACGCGCGTCACAGTGGAGCACATAGATCGTTCACATCCACCGAACAAATTTTAAGGTGAAGTCTAACGGACGTCCTCAATAATCATAAATGTGACTGTAGGCTGTTAGAAAATGCTGAACGACATTGCGGTAAAGGCTTGCAAGTTGATTCAAAAACCACTCACATTGCAAGCACGACCACCTGAGGACCATCGACTGGGACCATCGGCTCTGAGGAGGACGAAGTCGTTGAGACTTTGGCCGGGTAAAGCCTTTTTCTAATATCCTTGTGCCAAATTAACAATCGAGTAATTTGTTGGCCTTTAAATGCTTCATGGCCTAGTTTTATCCATAACAATCCATTTCAAGTTGCTCTTTCCCTAGCAGTGCCCTAATCGGCCGAGGTCGTACTACTTTCTTGTGAGTCACTGGAGGAAGATTTACTATTTAGTGATTGTGCAAGTGATGAGTATTCACTAGTTCGTTAGACTTTCACTTCGAGCGCTTTGAATAAGAGCAGTGGCTATTTTTGAATCAAAAAAACGTTATATTTGCAATTAAGTTACAAGCAAAAACAACAAAATGCAGCTCTTCTATCGAACCCTTCGCCACCAACCTTAAAAGAAGGTGTATTCTAAGGCGGCACCATCGCAAAAAAATCTGTCCACGGCCGCATTCCAGTGGAGGATTAGGTCGCTCTATTGGTACAGTGAGGGCAGACACACTGTTAGAAAATTCATATCAAATCTTGGTCCACCAACTACAGAATTTCTGCCTGCGCGAACTTCAAGATCGACTCCGAAGCAACGCTAGAATTGAGACACGAGACAAAAGGGAACAACGAGAAGTAGGGGCACTACCACCACTCCATTTCCTCGGTTATTGCTTAGACAACAGGACCCAAACGACGAAGTCGATATAAAATTTCGTATATTTTCGAGCGGAACTCTCAAAGTCCTTGACCACTATCGCGCGAAAAAGTTTAGTTCGAACCTTACAGCTGCGCAAAAATCTGCTATGTGACAGGTTCAAGAGCTAATAAAATCAAAGAGTATTAGACTATCAGTTAGTGATAAGGGTGGACAGTTTGCAGTAATTCCTCGCCACTTAGATGTTGATGAAAAGGAAAAAGCATCTTGAAGACGCATCTCTTTATCGCGCAACAAATGAAAAGTAACTCAGAAGTCAAAATCGAAAAGTGAACAACGAATGGGTTAAAATGGCAAGCGCAGCAAATTTAAAACCAGCAGACATTTCGCATCTTAAGATCGAAGTGCCGACATGTCCCGTCTTATACTTACTCATCAAGACCCATAAGTTAATATCCGCTGATGATCTGGCGTCCACCGACCCCTCCACCTTTAAAGTTAGACCCATCATCAGTTGTGTAAACGGGCTTACAGATAGAATTGCTTGGCTTTCAAATCTAATATTCATCCAGTTGCTTAAGCACATACCAGCTCATCTCGCGAACACCCAAATGTTCCTAGACCATCTGCGCAACGCACGTCCCAAAAGCGCGTGCGTTATGGAGTCGTCCGACGTTACCGCCCATTTACACTAACGTGTCGGATGACTCCGCAGTGCAAGCCATCCGCGAGCTTCTTGAGCAACACGAAGGAGCAATTAACATGTACGGCTTCTCGATTCAGCGGTTGACGACACTCTTAAAGGAGTGCCTAAACTGCTCAATCTTCAGATGGTCCGGGAGCTACTACGCACAAATTGGAGGGTTGGCAATGGGACAACGACCTGGCACCAACCCTTGCCGTTGCCTTTATGTCTAAAGTGGAAGCACCAGTAGTCGATCCCCGGCCATTACTCTACTGTAGGTATATAGATGATTGTTTTGTCATCTGCTCCACACAAGAGGAGACGGACAAATGCTCTGAGCCACTGAACGAACAGTCAGAGTACGTAAAATTCACGCGTGAGAAACCGAAAGAAAACTGGCTTTCCTTTCTAAAGCGTTCAAATTAACCTATCCGAAAACGGCTACATCACGAAATGGTGTCGAAAGCCAAGCAGCAAGAATATAGTGGTTCATTACCTCTCCTCTCATCCATCACACACTGAAAGGGCACTTATAAGAAATATGTTTCGAACCGCTACCAGCGTGTGCACAGGTAGAGATCAGAGGGAAGAATCCGTGAAACTGGCGCGCCCAATAGCCATTTCAAATGGTTACGAAACTGTAGCTTCTCGACATAGGCATAGAGGAAAAACCACGCCCTAGAGCGATAATTCTAGCGAAAACAACTTTTGCCCTTTATATCAAACGGTATAAGTGCGGCTATAAAACGTTTTTTAATAAGTTACGGTCTAAAGAATTCCGTAAGAGTGATAGAAATACCACCGCACACTCTAAGACACCAGCTAGTTCGCAACCGCCTATATGACCGTCTATGTATAACGAAAAACTGCACTAATTTGCCCTAACGGTAGAGACGGTGATTGCATGAGTTCGTGTACAGTCTATCTGATCTCTTGTAAAGCGTGCGGGGACGAATACGTTGGCGAAACAGGTAGACCGCTCTGCGTCCGCATAAAAGAACACCTAGTCGGTAAATCTAAATTAAAACCAAACACTCCACTAGAAGTGCATAGGATGCAGGAACACAACGGAGAAGATTTTCAAGTAGGAGTCACTATCCTCACGCAAGAATCCAAAACATCAGCCCGTAAAACTCTTCAAGCGTTTTGGATCTATTCCAAAAATTCAAAAATGAACCGCAAGGAGGAGTGTCTTGTCATCACGCGTGACCTGGCGCCAAACCTCAGGCTAATCCAATGACCTGACACAGGCACAGTCATCACCCATGTATTATTACTCTTTGCGGCTGCCATCCACCAAGTAACTCAAATACTTACAACAAATAAACGGTAGGTGTTTAAATGAAGCTGTTTCTTATGCGAATACAAATTTATTTGTTATGTTTTATCTGCTCGTGTTATGAAAGTGTTTGGCTGAGTAGATCGCATCTCAATTTGACCTTTCCAGGCTCTGAAGAAGGCGGAACCACCGAAACGACAGCTATTGTATCCTAATAAATATTGAAGGGAAACATAGAGAATTTCTCTTTCATTATGAATGTCGAGTGGCGAGCGTAGCTCAGTGGTCGGAGCAGCCCTGTAATACAGACATTGGATCAATTCCCTCCACGGTGGCTCACCAATCCTTCCTTCCCCCGGGATCGACAAACTTGTACCAGAATTGTCTGGGCTGATAGCAGCTCGGTACATCGGTAAGCCACTGCAGGTCGTTGTTAAAGCCAAATATGCCTTGATTTACCTCCAGCGATGCTTAATGAAGTCCAATTCGTGGCCCGTCCCTCAAGAATTGATCAACGCCGTGAGCTTTATCTTTATCCTTTATAATTGCCGTTGGATGCTAGTTTAGCTGACTTTTCCTGGATTACTGAGATAGCAGGTTTGGAATGTGTCCATTGGATTGCAACTAGTTAACTTTTTCCGGGTAAGTGTGGCATTTCTCTACTCCATATGGATGAGAGGCTCACTGAGCCCAGTACGGGTTTGAACCACTACCGTGCACGAGATGGTCGGTATAACTACCACTGCATACCCACTTCTTGTTAATCATTAATGATGAAAACAGTTGTTTATTAAAACTCGTAGTAGAGCCACGCAAAGTGAAGTTCTCTTCTGAATCACTATTTGATGAATCTCATCGTCAACGGTAGATCGTGACTAAAATGTCTCCAATCCGCAGTTTGTGTTGTGATGCTTATGACTATCTTCCATTACATATGGAAAGGGCAAGGAAACTACCAAACCGGCGTGCTTGGAAAAAAGCTTACCTTGTTGTTTAATCATTGTAAAATCTTGAGAGTTTTTCACAAAAAGGTTTACGAGCTTTAGCAATAATCTTACTGGTCGTGGCTTACGCTGGCGATGCAGATCTACCTATAGAGGCGTGCGGTATTGCACCGCTTGCAACGGTGGCAATAAGTCCATGTTTCTTGTGTCCAGGTTGTCAAGAACGACCAGAAGAAGGACACATGTACTTGAAATCTAAAATATATATTTAGCTGCCAAGATTTGAATCCGTTTCTTCATTTTTCGTGTGCATAGTTAATTACTTGGACGGCTGGTCTTCACTACTGTTCGGGCAACAGATTTAATTTCGACTTGTTTTTCTCTCGCACAATCGTCCTCCATGACGGTGGACTGCTTCGAACATCGTGACATCAGCAAGAGCCCATTAAATATCCCTGAAACCGTTACCATTTGCCTGTACGGATGGTCGACGTTAGCCACGAACACGTCCACTATCGTTCAGGTGGTCTTCTAAGAGGATGCTTCCACTTTCTTGGATGTCTCCAGTACACTTTCGTTGATCGAACTGGGATCTGTGAAAGCCAAGTAGTAAAAAACAGATGAATCCCTCAACTGTACACCGCCATCCGACATTCAAGGGCATCTCCTGGCCACGACGAGACGGCAAACCGTTGGGAGGATTCTAATCTTTATTGGAATCAAAATGCGTTTTTAAAACCTTCCTATCCAAAAAAAATTTTAGTTATTTTAAAAAACATATCCGCTGAAATGAATTGTATATTTAATACAATGGCAAATCGCAAATTCCACAAGAGACTATGGTGTTAACAATTTACGAAAAAACAAAAACACCTTGAGAATAATGGCAGAACGAGTGGAATGAACGATGTTTCACAGCAGGCAGCATGTTTATTTTCAACAGTTCGTCATTCGAAGCCTATCTCATCGCTAGTAAGTCCTAGTCAAGGAAGGGAATAATACTCAAAGTGGTGAAATGCTGCACAGCAAAGTAGAGAGACCAAGTAAAGGATTTTGAAGTATGATGAAAGCACAAGATGCTACCATTTCTTTTTTTCATTCACACGATCATGTACGATTCTGCCAGCATGGGAACATTAGAAAATGCCTAAGTCAAACAGGTGTTTCCATGTGACTACTTAAAATCTGTGTATAACCGATGCCATAACATCACAGAGAACGTCGAATGTATTTCACTTCCATTTCTGCTTCTCATTTTTCCACAGCGGTTGAGGAAAAGGTAATTACGAAAAACATATGTGTTTATGATGATTCATGAGCACCAAATATGGATGCCTTCGAAAATTTTTTTAAAACCATAACAAATATCAAGAGCGGAGAAAATCGAGGATTCACGAAAAACGGAAAGAGTAAAAGATGGAGGAAAATGATACAAGGAGACATGATCCTTTCTAAACGTCATCCAGCCAGCGTTGCAGAACAGAAGTACAGCACCCACTGCTTTATAAAACCACTTCTCGACAACAGGGCGAATGCATTTTTTTTGAAATTTATGAAGCATTTCCATAACGACAGGGGAATCGAGAGTTCAGCGTTGATGAACCTCTCCATGTGTGAGGCATTTGATTTCATCATACATCTCAGAGATGGTTTAATGCTTATTTGGCCCATGCAATGACTCGTTTTTTTCTTATCAATAAATGAGGTCAGCACTTTACCCATGCAGGAAATTTTGACAACAACTTCCAGACCCTGACAACTCGAGGTGCTGGAACGAACCACGTCTGGCGTGAATTGCCGTACCCGTGTCTAACCGATGAACTACGGCAACCATATTTTAATGTAATTTCACAATAGAACTATTTAGCCCCATTCTTTTGTTATTTTATCCCAATATTCTCTTTTCACGAGTTCCTCTTCAGCCAATTGTGAAGCAAAGATGTGAGCTTTTTTTTCAATTACGAACAAGAAAATTATACTGCTGCCACGTGAATCTACCCATTGAACACATTTGTCGCGCTTCTTATCTTTGTGAAGTTGAGGTGGAGAAATTCACATAAATGCATAGTTTATTCCAAACGCTTTGAAGTACAGTTCGCGTTTCAGTTGACGGTCGCAAACGCCGAGAAGAAGTTTGCTCCAAATGGACCCGATGCCAGCATTCAAACCGCTCTGTTAACCACACTTTGCCACATCTCTCTGGACCAATTCGCCATGATGATGTTTGTGGTCGTGACGCTTCCTGAAATTGACAAAGGCTCCGGAGGAATGGTTCCGATATTCTCGTTCATATTTATGTCACACATATTACCACCCATTCCAGAGCATAAGGAAGTCACCGTGTTGCCGACGATAATGCAGTGTGGCTTCATATCGTTTCCAACTGCAAGCAACTTTTTAATCAAACGTTTGCAACCATTAAAGAGTCAATCAAACACGAAATTTAGTTTTCGTCGGTGGTTTTCCCGCTTTTCTCCGCCTATATCCCTACTTATTCAAAAATATTGTACTAAATATTCAAATCTTTCCAACGACAATGCTTTAAAGTGAACGAAACTTCGTTGACTTCGAAAATTTTTTGGAAAACATGCGTTTGCTAGAAGACGATTGGAATTTCTCATCCGTAGCCTTTGTTCTCCTAGCTTCGTACTGTTTTGCCGTAATAAATGCCACCAAACCTCGCTTGAACTCCCAAAATTGTTTCTTCGAAATAGAAATAATTTCCTTGTTAGAGCTATAAGGACAAGTAAGTCATAATCAATATTGAAAAGGTGGTACTATATCTGAACGGTTTTTCACCTTGTTCACTTCATTTTGCTTGAAAGAACAACACGACGGTTGATGATGCAACCGTTAAGCAGGATAGTCTGGATAGTGCACTACTAGTGACAGGACATGATATCATATGTTGCTTGGATTGCTTGGATGCTAGCACATTTGTCCACGAAGATATTCAGATTTTCGTGAAGCTCACAGTGCTGTTTGACGATTTTTGTTTCCCTTTCTTAAATAACGTCAAGTGCTGTTCAACCTGTTTTTACCTCGAATCCTGGGATAGTTGTGCTCGAGCGTTCCTGAGTGAGTTCCAACGAGCGGTTGGGACAGGAGAAATCTATTAGCAATTTTTTCACGCCGGAGAGAAGAAAAGCTTTGCGATCCCGGAAGTATTCGAGCGAGAACAGTGCTCTTGATGGTCATCATCACTAATTTTGTGCCATCCACCTCCTGAGGTTAATCATTAATAAGAATAATAAGCCGCTAAAAGCGCTCTCACTGATATTAACAATAATAACAACAAAGAACAGCAATAATATTATCACTAGTAGCAATAATAATGATCGTACAACTCATTGCTCTGAAGGGAGTTACTCTTTAGAAAGTTTGAAAAAAATTACTACATACGAATGACACTAAACCTTTTCTCCCACATCTAATTCATTTCCATGTCTCTGTCTAAATTTAGACGACTTTCAAATCAGCATTGAAGAAAATTGGGGGCAATATAAATGTCCTTGCGCCTTTCACGTTGACGGTACCGAATGGTTGCTAGAAGTTAAAGACCTGCAAGCCACTGCAGGATCTTGGTCAACGGCTACTTCCTTGCACTCTAACGGAGTGTAACTGATTTGAATAGTGAGCTGACCCAAAATGATTGCGATTATGGCATCAGAGAGGCCAGCACCACGACCTTGCTGTTCCAGAACATCAGTGACCTCAAGAACAAACTTCTTCACTGGACAGCAGGATTTATGTGGACGCTTCTTCAATCAAATTATACTAAACAGTGGTAACAAACTGTGTTGAAACCAAAACGCAGACGAAAATTCTGGAAATTTAAATTTGTTTCCTTCACCCATCCAGAAACAGCTAAAAGAAAAGCTTGAAGGCTGAGTTATGAACTCACTGCTTGCATTACAATGCGTGATACAAATGCCTGAGCTCCTCCCATGCTAGTGGCAATGCCAGGAACTCGGGCAGGGACACTGGCTGTGGTGGAGAAAACCATTGCTGTAGGCAAGGTGAAGCCGGTCAGGTTAAAGGTCCTAGTGCTTGCTGCAAGAGATTCCGTAGTTTAGCTGAGAATAACTAAAATTTGAACAAATTCTGTTAAACTTGTTTTCCTACGGATCCGTTTCCTTTTAATCTTCTGCGACTTAAAATTATGATATTTTTTATGAAAGAGTTCGTACTAAAACCTCTCCAGAATAGTGACGAAGAGCTATATCTACTCGATCTATCTAACGCTGAGGAGTTTATATCTAAGACTGGAAAGATCTCTACTACAATGACAACTTTGTATTCAATACCTTGACCGGGTGGCATTACTCCACATCCTAACACTCTCGAAACTATGGCTTGCAGCGAAATGAGAAAGGCCAGAATTTTCGCCACGTTT
The DNA here is from genome assembly GCA_018806985.1 of Angiostrongylus vasorum. Lineage (NCBI taxonomy): Eukaryota > Metazoa > Nematoda > Chromadorea > Rhabditida > Metastrongylidae > Angiostrongylus > Angiostrongylus vasorum. Next base: position 64,163 of record JADANN010000427.1, read on the forward strand.
GCGATGCTATTCATTGTCGGGTCCTAAAATCTAAGCAAATACCGTATACTCAAGTGAGAAGAGTTTTCCTGGCTTCTGGAAACGATTATTCACAGAGCAACAACGGATTAGGCATTCAACACTTTTACGTCGGTGAAGTCAGCGAGGGTAGATATTTTTCGCAGCTCTTTGACTTTTCGAAGGTCATTGTAATTTCCCGATCTCGTTGAATTTAAAACGAAACCTTCGCACACTTTTAGGACATGGAAATCTGTCAAATCGTGGAAATCGGAAGTTCTGCTATGGGAAACCACATGAAATCGGTTAACGAGGTGAAATAAATCTCAAATGACTTATTGGCAACGACGAATTGAAGGCGACCGCTTTAATAAAATCAGATGAAAGGGTCAATTCCTCAAGTGCCACTGCTTAATTGGGTTCCCACCATCTCATTTGTGTTGTTGCGGCATAAAATCCTGACATTCCCATAAATAAATAAATTCACAATCGAGAAGGAGCCGTTCTAACAAGTGCACATTGAGAAAAAAATGTGTGAATGAACATATCGATTGACAAATCCGAAACAAAACACTCCGTTCTAGGCGTCGTTGGCAGCAGGTTACTTAACCTCTCCCAGTCACTACGGATAAGAATGACTTCTTTGTCGATGGCGACGCCGACTGTTATACAAAACAAAAGACCTAAAGAACTTAAGGGTTCAGATACAAGAAATGAGAGACATGGCACCAAGAATTTATCAATGTAGGGAAGCAAAAGACAACCAGGATGAAAAAAAATGAAAAAAGCAACTACTCTAAGGCACCACGTCTTGTCGTAGGGCATGAGGACACCTCGCTTTAAATTGCCAATGCAGCCAGATGAGTAAAAGCAAAGGGCATTCTGAAGAAAGTGGCTGATGTTACAATGACCCGAGGTCTCCTTAGTAACCACTTTAGGCGTTCCAAGTTTTTCATAAAAGGGGATGTTTGTGGAGCGTCGCTATTTTTCCTGAACTTCTCCATGACGTGCAACCAAACAAAATTCGCTGTTGAGCTGTTCGTATAGCGAAGTTTCTGTGTAATGGTTACATCACAAGTGGTTGAACTCATTTCGACAGATGTTCGATAGGACAGCTCTGAATGAAATCGGAATGCTGTTTTCTTATAGGTAGTCGTTTTATATTCAGAATCAACGGTTTTCAAGTGATCCTTATTTGTTTGTTCAAAACAGCGTTTGAGAGGATGTTTGCCTATATCTTATAAGAAAAAACAACCGCACAGAACTACGGTCATATCGAAAAAGAACGGGAAAAAACAGCGCTCAAAACGTTTCCAGCATTTTCGACAGTGGATGACAGTAGAACTCGTCCTTCAGTTCACAAAATTGCTGTGTAGCGCACGACGGCTTGGACACCGGATTTTGGAGAAATGAAAAAATGTTTACTGATTACCGCACCTAATGAGAGTGGAAAATTGTCCTGGAAAGAATATCCTTTACAAGGTGAACTGCACTATGGTGGTGAACGACTTAGCTGAGAAAGCTGAAGATTCCACTCATCACCAAACGTTGACTTTCCGATACCCAATGTAACAAATTCTGTTTTGTTGTTTCGCGAATGACTAATCGAATGCCATATTGGGCCCGCTATGAGTTTTTAAATGCACACTTAATAAAGGTGAATAAGCGGTTCCCTGTTGTTTTCGTCGAATTCCTGAGCAATGAGCTGTTTTGCCACAATATTCCCGCTGCGTTTTCAATGCGATACCCTACAAAGCGAATTTCAGCAGATGCAGTAAAATATCTACGCAGTCAGTTACCTACTTCTCACTATACGAAGAATCTTCGCGAGCACTATAAAAATTTTACAAACAACATTGCACGATCCTATAACGATGTTAACAACGAAGTCAAAGGAGGGATTAGGCAAGGCGATAACTTCTCGGATTGGTTTCTTATCCCACATTCACGCTCAACAGTAAGAATTTCTCTTAATTACCCATTTACGTTTATACATGTCGGGAAATCAACACGATGAACGACTTAGCTCCACAATTAAGCGGAACGAAACGAGGCGGGAGCTTTGAAGCATCAAGCATGCACTGGAAAGTACAAGGAACACCCGACTCCGTGCCCACCTTTTTCGACTCAACACCAACTTGATGCCTTTAAAGTACGCGTCAGAAACCTGGTCGTTACCTAAGCAGGATGAAAGATCACTCAGCGTTATTGAACAAGTAGTTGCAAGAGCGATGTTAGGAGTACTCCAAGTCACACAAGTTAGGGGAAGGCATCGTATCAAATATATCGTTATATACGCCAAGCTATCGAAGATAAGGTGGCCCGGACACGACGTAGTGCGTATGAGCGAGATCCGAAGGACAAGAACCGTTATGGACTGGGGTTTTCTGGAATGTCAAACGTAGTGCAAGAAGACCACAGACCCGATTGTCAGGGTTCTTCTCGAAAGGCTTGAGGAAAGTTATGATGCTGATCGAGTCCCTAGAGTGAGCAAGACCTGCTTGGCTACTCTTGCACCCGATAGAGAAGAGTGGAAAATTTACTGGCGACCGCACGAGTCACTCGGCGGTCAACGGGACGACTTTAAGGAGTGTCACTAACGCCAGTGGGAAGAGCTGTGAAACCAGCGTAAATCAGGGTCAGCAAGGTTGAGCCGTTAGGGTTTGGTGCTCATAGTGGTCTTTAAAAAATAAATTCAAGATTTTTCATTATGTAAAGGAAGCAAAGGATAAAAAGGATAGAGCTCTCGACGTTGTTCAATTCCTAAGGGATGTGCCGTGCACCTGACTTTATTAGGCATCGTCTGGAGGTGCTGGAATGCATATCTGGCCTTCACAATGACTCGCATGGCCTATCAATGTAGCAAGCCACTACTGTGACTTTGGTTTTTTGACCTTTTCTTTACTCTTCGGTGTTGTATTTTTTCAGAATGTGTAACGCGAATATGCACATTGCGGCACTCATTGCGGTTACAATTGGATCACCTATAATGATACAACGATTATCTATTTGAAGTTGAAGTGGATCTCCTTCTTTGCCCCTTTAAATGTGAAATCTTAATGCGAAATTTCTTTGTCTACACATTAGCAGCGGCACCTTCATGCTTTGTTATCTCTGTTGTCAAGACGCTATGGTACTATAAAAAATTTACAGAACACTTTTACGACGAGTGCTAAAACCGGCACTAGGGTGCTTCTCAATGTAGAAGAAACAAAGTAATAATCTACGCGTTTTATGAATCAGAGCGATGACCACTTGGATGCTACGGAGTTTTCGGGGTAACTTCGAGAACTCACACGAGTCCCGCTTTTATTACTTTAAGAAAGCAAAGGAAAAAAAGGATAGAGCTCTTGACGTTGATAAATCTCCTAAAGGCTATGCCATGCACTCGACTTTATTATTCATCGTCTGGAGGTGATTGAATGCATATCTGGCCTTTACAATGACTCGCAGTGGCCTACCAATGTAGCGAGCTAGTACTGCTATCCTCCCAGACAAGACTGGTACCGATTTCCGACCCTAGAGGGATGGAAGGCTTGGTAGGGCATGGGGCGCGGAATTCCACTTGCGATGCACACGTGCCATACACGCCCCAAAGAAAGCAAACGCTTATCCTGATATAAAAAATATCATTGATTTAAAATGGAAATTTTTTAGGTCTTCTGAAAATATTTTCTCTACTTTCTAGGAATTTCAAATAAATAAGCAACCAGCTCACAGCAATCACCCAGTTCTTCACGGTTTCTTGTTTTTTTGTCCTTTTTTTGATGACTGTAACTTCCTTGACTTTGGCTTTTTTGACTTTCTTTAACTCCTTTCATTTTTTGTTGTCGATTTCAGAGGGTAACGCCAATTTGCAGACTCCGGTTATCACTGCGGTTACAATCGGATCATCTGATAATGATCTTGGTTTTGAATAACTTAGGTTGTCTTTTCGCACAATTCTATACAAAGCTGCTTGAGGCCGTTACCTCACCAGGCCTGGGACATCCACTTTATTCCAGTTTCGGTCATTGTTGTCATTCAACTGATAGTTTTACCAATTTGAAAAGAAGGAGTTTAATGATGATGAAAAAATACAACTAAGATCATGCTGAGATAATTGCAAAACTCCGGGTCGCAGGTGTCTGCGGTGTGGGAAACGAAGACGCTATTTTTCCATTCCCAGGATTTACGCGTTCACCACCACACCATGCACGTCCTTCGTTTCGCCTGTCTGTCGCCTATTTCCCAGCATGATCGTAGTTGTATTTCACATGCTACTCCGCCGTTAAAAATTATAGTAGGCAGTGAAATAAAAAGGTGAAGAAAAAATAATTTAATACTATGGTATCAGCAACGAAATACAGCACTGTACCAAAAATGGGTGGAGCAGAAATGATTGAAAAACGTGGTTCCTATCGCTTTCAATGGCGTACAAACAAAATTCAGTGACCACTTCGCCTAAGAGGCTGCAGCCAAATGCACTGGTCTAGCCATTCCCGCGAACAGCAAGTTGAATTCTCATGAGGTCGACCAGGACAAAATATTACATCGTGTTTTAGAAACCGACTTTCTTCTAACCTTCGTATGACTAACCAGCACGTGTTCTTTCATTGATCCCACTAATACGAGGTCAAATAAACGTTTCTACGTCTTCGTCTTCCTCAAAGTTGATAACCTAAGTCGATTTCTACATTTGTTCCCACTCTCGATATGATGTCTTCGTCCTTGTATCGAGTCGGATCTTCATCAGCGGAGCACCGCTTGAATAAGGCAACCTCACCTGGCGATTCTATTCCTTCCTCGTGGAATCAATAGCAGAAACTTTTCCAGAATGAAACTTTCGAGTCGTCCCTTTCTAAACAACACTTTATTGGACCGATGGACGAGTATTGCATAGCTGAGGTCACAAAGTTCGGAGAGCAGCTGTTCTGCGCTCTGAGAAGAAGAGAAATTCTTTTCAGTGACGAGCATTTGGGAAGGCGATTATCTCAGCTTTGTTATTGGTGAGGTCCTAAGGAGGGTAGTGGTTCCTCCTACAAATGTCCAATATCTAGTTAAAGCTAAAGTGAATCTCCTTGCTTGCACCTTCAGGAGTACAATCTTTAAGTGAATTTTTTTTCGTCCAACACTTTTGCAACAGCAACCTCATCCCTTTGTTGTCTCTATTGCCACGACGCTATGGTGCTGCAAATAAAAAATTTGCAGAACACTTTAACGAAGAGTGCAAAAAACTGGTGCTGGGATGCGTCTTAATCTACCAGGAACAAAATGGCAATATACGCGTTTTATTATTCATTGAGATGACCACTTGACTGCATTGGCTGATATTCGTTGACTTTGTACACCGTCGCACTGAAAAAGCAAAGAAATGGCTGTTGCGAAAGAGCTCGTCGCATCACAATTCAACTAATGCGACGCGGAACTGCTACAACGCGGAAATGTCACAAAACGGAACTGTTATTCATCCTTATTCAGCGTTCATCAGAAAACTCATAACAGGGGCCGATAATTCAACAACGCTGACGTTGCTTTCGATTTGTCATCCGAGCATGTGGAAACATACTGTTTCACATTTAGAGTCGGAAGATTCTCGATAACATATTAGATTAGATAAAGCATCACATCGTTCTAATGCTAGTAGGAAGCAGTAGGCATGGAAAAGTAGATGCTTTGTAGAAAAAATTTTCTATTTCCTTCCTGGTAGAGCGTTAATCAAGAGGTTTTTTGTGAATCCTACATTCGAATTACCACTAACTGAACGGCGGTTCTATAAGCTCGTGAACCCGAAGAACCTTCCGCCAGTCCTCGAAAACACACTGGCTCGGCTCTGCACCACACGTTACCTGTCTGAATGCAAGGTTCCTACTAGGTGGAAGACTAGCAACACCGTGTTATTGTTCAAGAACGGTGAACTACGCGATATCGGCAACTATCGCACAATCTCCTTGCTGTCTGTCATCTACAAACTTTTCACCCGAGTCATCCTAAACAGTATTGATTGAACACTGGACGAAGGGATGCCATGTGATGAAGCAGCTGTTTGAAAAGGACTCATACGATGGGCCATATCCAAACGATAACAAGACTCGTTGTAGTATCGCGAGAGTACAAAAGACCTCTCTGTTTAACTTTCATAAATATAAAGAAGCCCTTTGACTCAATTGGGATAGAATCAGTCATGCAAGCCCTTGATAGTGAAGGACTACCTACTGAGTGTATAAAGATTCTTCGTGAGCTGTACAAAAATTTTCACAACCAAGAGACCACATTCTACAGCGATACTAACATTGACGTCAAAAGAGTGCTTAGGGCAAGGCGATAACATCTCGCCGAAACTATTTACCGCCACCCTCCAGAACGTCATGCGAATGCTAGAATAGAACAACATGGGGCGTGACAATTGATGGTCGGCAATTGCACCATCTCCGCTTTTGCTGATGACATCGTCCTTACAACACCAAACATTAGCCAAGCGCAACGAACGCTGGCCGAATTTTCACAAAAGCCTGTGGAAAAATTGGTCTTCAACTAATTTCTCACAAAAAACGGTGTTCATGAAAGAACGGATTGGTTTCGCATGCCCCATTCACGTTTAACGGAACGAATATCTCCGAATGCTCCAGTTATGTCTATCTAAGTCGAGAAATCAAATTAATGAACGACTTAGCTCCAAAGTTTAACAGAAGGAAACGAGCGGCTCGGGAGCTTTCAAGAGCATCGAGGATGCAGTGAGGAGAACAAAGAACACCCGACTCCCTTGCCCAGCATTTTTCGACTCAACGGGTAGTTCCTGCGCTAACGTATGCGTCAGAAACCTGGTCGCTGCGTAAGCAGGATGAAAGATCACTCAGCGTTTATTGACACGCGCAGTCGAAAGGACGATGCTAGAAGTATCCCGTTTCGCACAAGTAAGGGAAGGGATCCGAAGCTCCGATCGACATCAACGGGCCGGATACGTAACGCGTATGAGCTACTAGCGATGGACATGAGTCGTTAGTGACTGGACTCCTCGGAATGTTAAACGCAACGCAGAAAGACCACCGACCCGATGGTCAGAGTTCTTCACGAAAGGCTTAGAAGAAAGATGTGATGCTCGACGAATCCCTAGAGCGAGCAGAACCAACTGGGGATACTCTTGAACGCGACATGGAAAAATGGGAGATATACTGGCGCGATCTTGGGTCAGTCGGCGATCAACGGGACTAGAGGTGTTGACGGGCGAGCTTATTGCCTATGTTTCATTTGGATTGCACCGTTTCGATAGAATGACGCCACCTTCAGCTTTTCGACTGAACGATACTTAATGCGTTAATATATGCGTTAGAAACATGGTCGCTGCCTAAACAGGATGAAAGATCACTCAGCGTTATTGAACGTGCAGTCGAAAAGACGGTGCTAGGAGCATCCCTCTTGCACGGGAAATATGGAAGATTTTCTGGTTCCCGCTCGATGCACTAGACCATTAACGCGTCTATCTATAGGTAATGCAAGTGATTCATCATTAATGATTAGCATGGGGTGGTTACGCAGTGATAGTGATACTGAAGATCTCGGTCACTGTACTGGTTGGAACCCGTGAGAGGGTCACTAAGCCACTTAAACACCAGGAGTCGAGAAATACCATGCTTGCCCAGAAAAGTTCAGTCCAGTGGATACAATTCCAATCCAATTGTCTAAGAAGTCCAGGGATTATCAATTGAACTAGCATTCAACGACATTCACAAAGGATGAAGGATAAAGCTCTCAGCGTTGATCAATCCGTGATGGATCCCAGCATGCATTCGACTCCATTAAGCATCGTTGGAAGCGATTGAATGCATATCTGGTCTTTACAAAATTCGCAGTCGCCTACCGATGTATGGACAAGTTCTCCCGGACGAGTCTCTTAGAAATTTGCAGACCCCGGAGAGATGGATGGCTTGGCGAGCCAAGGGTTCGGGAATCGATCCCCATATGTGTACTGCAGGGCGCCTCCGACCACTGCGCCACACTCGCCACTTGACACTCATTCATAATGAAAGTAAAAATTCTCAGTTTGGTGGACGAAGATTTGATAGAGACTTTAATGAGTAGTTGCACCAATAAGAATGTGTTTACCTTACCAATACGAAGACTTATCCACTGGAATGCGGCTGTAGACAGATTTGTTGAAATGGTGCCGTCTTGGTGGAGAGCTTCTTTCACGGAGAATGACAAAGGTTCGATGGAAAAAGCTGTATTTTTGTCGTCTTTGCCAATAATTTAATGAAAAATTTTTTTTTGATCTGATTGTGATGTCAGCTCTTCTGTGATATACAAAAATCGATTGAAAATATAGGTACTATTTAAATTCAAAAAATATCCACTGTTCTTACTCAAGGCTCAAAATGAGAAGGCTAACCAACACGAGTTTTCATTACTTGCACCATCACCATGTAGTAAATATTCCCTCTAATTGCTAACAAAAAATTGGCAAGTATTGTAGTAAATCCTCAAAAGATTAATACAGGGAAAGAAAAACTTGTATGGGATTGTTACTTTTAAAAGCTTGGCCGTGAAGCATTTAAAGGTCAACAAATTACTCGACTGTCAAATTGGCGGAAGTATACTAAAAAAAAAGCTTACCTGGCCAAAGTCTCAACGACTTCGTCTTCCTCAGACCCAGTGGACATAGTCGATGTCGATGGTCCTCACGTTTTCGTCCGCCCTTGCAATGTGAGTATTCGTTGTAGCGTCGAGAAGAATCCATTTGAGAGAGAACCGATCGAGTGGGCAACTACACTCTGCAGGGGCACTGTAAAGAATGGATGTGCATCTATTCTCTCCATCCAATACGACTTTGCTTTTTATAGCGATATTGCGTCTTGTAGCAGTCGCTATTTCATTATCTGAGGTTTGCAGTGGTTCAGTGAAAAAATAAGAAATTAAGAAAACGGGCGACTAATTGGCCAATGCCGAGCTGAACAGAAAGTCGCTGTCGGAAATTCTTTCCCATGTAATACCCTATCCCATTCAACGGAATATCTCTTAGTTCTAGGATTGTAAGCCTATGATAGAGATTCTACGCAAAAACATCCGTGTTGAGCAAAAAGCGAGTGCGCGACTTTGCGAACTTACATGAAGAACGTAAGGGTAAATTAAGAAAAATACGCGCGTACTCACGACTTCTGCATTGTTCATTCTCCTGTATTAACATGAGCTTCAAAATTCTTAACACTGACTACATATAATGAGAAAAGTGGTTGAAGTTGTTGAGCGAGCTAAGGAAAGTAATTCTAGACGTACTCTCTTCTGATGAAAGTAAAGGAAATATAAGGCAGCTATGAAGCCCCCATGTCGACAACTACATATTGGTGCAGGTTCACTCAGATGCCCAAAAAAGAAAGCTGGGTATTTTTCATGCACATTTGGTGCACGGAACTTACTAGATTGTTATGGTTGTCAACTGAGAACTTGCTGTAACCTACTCAAACCACATGACATTAAAGTGGACGACTTGCCGTCAAAGTGGCATTTGATAATACTTATACTTCTTCGAAGAGAACATCAAAACAAACTTACTTCTTAAGCATGTGTGATGGTGAGGAGGTCCCTTTGACAAGATGCAACGACAAAACAATGATAGAATTCATTCAAGTCAATGTTGAAGAAAACGGATCACTACATCTACCTAAAGCCTCACCAATGCAACACTTCACAAGCAGAGTTATTCTGATGCGTAGAAAGCTCCTTATTCTTAGGTCCGTTGTATCAAAAAAATGAAGGCATGCCGCTGTTGAATACGAATCAATGTTAAGTTAGTGAAGGATTTTTCCTTTTTCGTTCTTTCCTAGTCTGAAAGCTGTTAAATTGAGACCTGTCTATTCCTCGAAAATAATAAAGTTGGTCGAAATTTCGGTCCTCGGCGTTTCAAACAAACCTTTACTGCAATGTCGTTCAACATTTTTTTAACAGCGTACACTCATACTGATGATTATTAAGGGCGTCCATGAGACTTCATCTTAAAATTTGTTCGGTGGATGTGAACGATCTATATGCGTCAATCCAGCGTTCAGCAATGGTGGGTAGGTGGTTCTAAAGCGAAGTTGATCCAAGGAGAAGAAGACAGCGCCAATCCGAGTGATGTCCTTTGTAATCTCTTGCTATCGAGAATGTCACTCACCTGATGCGAAAAATAGGTTTTAGTTAACTACAAAAACTGGTTTTGTGGCGTCTTTTGCCGACTAATCAAGAAAAATATGAATGCTTTTTGAAAACTAAATCGTCACGGAATTTTCAAAGAAATTCGAAGCTGACTTTACACATTTCCGATCGCTCAAGAAATTTGCGCGACGGAAATATGAACTCACTGACAGCATTGTAAGAAATATAGAAAAGTTTGTGGCTCAATCCCCACTTGGTGCAACACCGTGGACCTGAACAGGGAGAACACCGTCAGCAACGTAAGCCACGAAAAGCTGAGAATATTGGTAAAGTCCATGAACCTTTCGGGGAGCGCTTTCAGCATTTTCCATTGACTAGGCCGTGAGATGAAACCCGTTTTCAAGCACATCGACTTGGTGGTTTCATCAGTCGCTCTCACTTTTGATGGGAGTTCGTCCATATGGAACACAATACAATCCGCACAAAAGTGCCAGTCATTTAGTTGTCCACAGGAAGTCGTTTAGTAGGCTTCTAGCAGCGAAGCAGAATTGTTTGTTTATGATGAAATCTCTATTGATGCAACCTTGGATACAATATTCTTAGAGCTTCGTCTACTTCCGCAAGGAGAAATAATGACAACCAGAATGAATCTTTTTTACGACTTCCTAAATCGACTCACTTTGTACAATCACAGTCACTGGTCCTTGTTGCTCATCGGAATGAGAGTTGCTTCCTGCTCACAAGATAACGGAAAAGTCATTCGGTCAAACCATTTAACAAGAAGAAAATTGAAGGACGCAGAAGTCGAGCACTTCAAACGGTTCACAACTTCTTTCAGAACGTGTCGCCATCCACATCTACCTTATCAGGTTCAACACAGCCAGAATTCACTTCATCATAATCCGTGTTGAAAAAGGTGGTAGTATATCTGGACGAATTCTTCCTCGTTTACTTCATTTTCTTGAGAAGAAGAAAACAACACGACGGCTAGTGATGCAAGCGTTAAGCTGGACAGTCTGGACAGTATGCACTGTCGGTGAGAGGACAAGACATAGGACATGAACCTCGTCCACAGAGGCATTCAGAATTTCATGAAGCTTAGACGTCTCTTTGACGATTTTTTGTTACCTTTCTTATAACTTTAAGTGCTTGTCATCTCGTTTCTACTTCGAATCCTGGGATAGTGTGCTAGAAGGTTCCTGAGTGAATTTGAACCAGTGACCTGGATCCGGACAAGTCTAGTACCAATGTTTGCATCCTGGAGAGAAGAAAGGCTTGTGATTCCGGAAGTATTCGAGCCAAAATCGTGCTGATGATGATCAGCATCACTATTTTGGCGTCATCCTCCTACTGACCATAACAATTAATAAGAATAATTAGGCGCAAAAAGCACTGGCAATAATATTAACGATAGTAGCAGCAACAAATAATTATGTTAATACTAACAACAATAATAATAATCGGACAATTCAGTGTATACATTGCTCTGAAGGCTCCAGCTCTTTACTAAACCTGAAAAAAAAACTACGACGAACAAAGGACACTAAACCTTTTCTTCCACAGGTAATTGATTTTCACATCTCCGCCTAATTCAGACCATTTTAGAACCGAATAGAAGAAATTGCGGGCAATAATTCATTGTTGGATCTTGGCCAACGGTTACTTGCTGGCATTCTAACGGAGTATAATTGATCTGAACAGTGAGCTGACCCAAAATGATTGCGATTATGGCATCTGAGAGGCCAGCACCACGACCTTGCCGTTCGAGAACATCAAAGACCTCAAACTTCTTCACTATTCGGTAGGATTTGTATTAAAGCTTTTTTCAATCAAATTAAATTATGCAATAGTAAAAAACAGTGTCGAAAATGAAATGCTGACGAAATTTTTTGGAATTTAAATTGACCTCCTTTCACCCATCCAGAAACAGCAAAAAGAAAAGCTTGAAGGCTGAGTCATGAACTCACTGCTTGCATTGCAATACGTGATACAAATGCCTGAGCTCCTCCCATGCTAGTTGCAATGCCTTGAAGTCTGGCAGAGACACCGGTCGTGGTGGAGAAAACCGTTGCTGTGGGCAAGGTGAATCCGGTCAAGTTAAAGTTCCTAGTGCTTGCTGCAACAGACTCCGTAGTTTCATTGCGAATAATTAAAATTTATGCAATACTGTTGGACTTATTTCCCTAGCAATCATTTTCGTTTTTCTTCTTCTGCGACTCAAAATTAAGAGTATTTTTATGAAACAGTTCGTACTAAAACAGTTCCTGAATTGTGATGAAGACCTGGATCTACTCAGTCCCGCCTAACGCTGACGAGTTTAAATCTATGGCTGGAAAGGTGTCTACTCCAATGACAGCATTGTAATCAATACCTTGACCGGGTGGCATCACTCCACATCCCAACACTGTCGAAACCATGGCTTCCAGCGAAATGAGAAAGGCCAGAATTTTTCGCTACGTTTGCAACACCATTCATGGTTGGCTCCTGAAATCTACGGAAATACTGCAGAGTCGGGTAGAACAATGTTCCTGTTTTCTAGATCGAATTATTCGCAGAGCAACAACAGATTACACATTCAGCACTTTACGTGAGTGAAGTCAGCCAGGCAGATATTTTTGCAGCTCGTTTACTTTACGAAGGCCTCTGAGATTCCCGATATCGTTGAATTTAATACGAAAACCTTCGCAGCACGTTTTGGGAGAGATTCTGCTATGACAAATCACATGGAATCGGTTAATGAGATGGGAAATAAATATCAAATGCTTATTGGTAACGACATATGTGAAGCGACTGCTTTAACAAAATTCGTTGAGTGGGCCAATTCCTCAGATGCCACTGCTTAAATTGGGTTCCCATCCTCTCGTTTTTGTTGTTGTGGCATAAAAATCCTGACTTTCCCACCAATTAATAAATTCACAATCGAGAAGCAGCCGTTCTTACAAGTGCAGTTTTGAGAAAAATCTGTCAGAGAACATATCGATTGACAAATCGGAAACAAAACATTGCGTTCGAAGTGTGCTTGGCAGCAAGTTTCTTAAGCTATCCCAGTCAACACGGCTGTGAAACCTCCTTTGTTGATGGCGACGCTAACTGTTATACAAAAATAAAAGTCCCCAAAGAACTTAAGGATTCAGAAAGCAGGAAGTGAGCAACATGGCACCAAGAACCCATTAATGTAGTTAAAGAAAAGAAAACCAGAATGAGAAAAAAATAGAAAAAGCAACTACTTTAAGGCACTTTAAGGCACCAGGTGTTGTCCCTAGGGCACAAGGACACCTCACTTTGTTTGAATTGCTAATGCATCGAGATGAGAAGAAGGAATGGACATTCTGAAGAAGGTGACTGATGTTACAATGACCCGAGACCTCCTTAGTAACCATTTTAGGCGTTCCAAGTTTTCTAATAAACGCGGATGTTTATGGAGCGCTGCTATTTGCGCGAAATTTCTCCACGAAGTGCAACCAAACAAAATTCGCTTTTTACAGTTCGTATGGTGAAGTTTCTGTGTAATGGTTACAAACTCACAACTGGTTGAATTCATTTGGACAGATGTTCGAGAAGAGAGCTCTGAATGAAATCGGAATGATGTTTTCTTAAAGGAAGTGGTCAATTCGTTTAATTCAATATCAACTGTTTTCAAGTAATACGTATTTGTGTACCCAAAACAGCGTTTGAGAGGATGTTTGGCTACATCTCATCAGAAAACCCCTGCTTCTCTACACGTTTCAAGCATTTTTGGCAGTGGATGACAGTAGAATTCGTTCTTCAGTTCACAAAATTGTTGTGTATTGCACAACGTCTTGGACACCGGATTTTGAAAAAATGCTTACTGATGACCGTACCTAACGAGAGTGGAAAATTGTTCTGGAAAGAATATGCTTTACAAGGTGAACTGTACTACGGTAGTGAACGACTTACCTGGGGAAGCCGAAATTTCCACTCATCACCAAAACGTTGACTCTCCGACATCGAATGTAACAAGTTCTGTTTTGTTGTTTTGCGAATGACAAGTCGAATGCCATATCGGGTCCCGTTATGAGTTTTTAAATGAAAGCTGAGTAAAGGTCAATAAGCGGTTCCTTGTTGTTTTCGTCGAATTCCAGAGCAACGAGCTACTTTCTGCCACAACATTCCCGCTGCGTTTTCAATGCGATACCCTACAAAGCGAATTTCAGCCGATGTAGTAAACTATCTAGGGCAGTCAGTTACCTACTACTCACTATACGAACAATCTTCGCGAGCTCTATAAAAAATTTACAAACAACATACCACGATTTTATAAGGACATTAACAGCGAAGTCAAAGGAGGGGTTAGGCAAGGCGATAACATCTCGCCAAAAATTATATCCCGCCTTGCGCGAGCGGCATCGTTCGTATAGCATCAAACAGTCCGCAGGTGGAACTAATGCTTGCCGACTTTGATAAACCCTGTGAAAAAGATTAGTCTTCGACTAAATCTCACAAAAAACGATGTTCATGAGGAACGAATTGGTTTCTTATGCCACATTCACATTACAACGATGACAGTCTCTCTTAATTACCCAGTTACGTTTATCTATGTGGAAAATCAACGTGATGAACGACTTAGCTCCAGAGTTGAGTGGAAGGAAACGAGCGGCTTGGGGAGCTTTCAACAGCATCAAGCATGTAGTGAAGAAAACAAGGAACGCCGGACTCCGTGCCCACCTTTTCGACTCAACACCAACTTGATGCCTTAAAGCACGCGTCAGAAACCTGGTCGTTACCTAAGCAGGATGAAAGATCACTCAGCGTTATTGAACAAGTAATTGCAAGGGCGATGTTAGGAGTACTCCAAGTCAGCACAAGTTAGGGAAGGGATCGTATCAAATATATCGTTATATACGCCAAGCTATCGAAGATAAGGTGGGCCGGACACGTGGTGCGTATGAGCGAGATCCGAAGGACAAGAACCCTTATAGACTGGATTTTCTGGAATGTCAAACGTACTGCAAGAAGACCACAGACCCGATTGTCAGGGTTCTTCTCGAAAAGCCTAGAGAAAAGTTATGATGCTGATCGAGTTCCTAGAGTGAGCAGAACCCTGCTTGGCTACTCTTGCACCCAATAGAGAAAAGTGGAAAAAATACTGCGCTTGCTCGAGTCACTTGGCGATCAACGGGACGACTTTATGGAGTGACTCTAACGCGAATGGGGAGAGCAGTGCGACCAGTGTAGATCAGGGTCAGCAAGGTTGAGTCGTTAGTTTTAATGCTCACAGAGGTCTTTAAAAATGCATTTATGATTTTTCACTATGTAGGGAAAACAAAGGGATAAAAAGGGATAATGCTCTCGACTTGATCAGTACCTAAGGGATGCGCCATGCACTCGACTTTATGAGGGCATCGTTTTGAGGTGATTGAATGCATATCCCGGACTTTAGAACGGCTTGCAATGGCCTACCGATGTATCGAGCTAATGCTGTTGTCCTCTCAGAAAAGTCTGGTTCCAATTTTGCCGACCTTGGAGCAATGGGAGGCTTGGTACGCCATGGGGCGCGGGACCAATTCCACTTGTGTTGCACGGCGCCTCCGACCACTGCGCCACACACGCCCAAAGAAAGCTCATCTGATCCAAAAAGAATCATTGATTTAAAATGAGAATTTTTTACGTTTATGAAAATATTTTTCTCTACTTTCTAGGAACTCAAATAAATAAAGCAATCAGCTCACAGCAATCACCCATTTCTTCACGTTTCTTGTTCTGATGACTTTGACTTCCTTGACTTTAGCTTCTTGACTTGTTTCACCCTTTTGTTGTCCATTACAGAAAGAGAAACGCTAATTTGCAGACTCCTTTTATCACTGTGGCTAGAATGGGATCATCTGTAGTGATTTTGGTTTTGAACAACTTAGGTTGTTTTTCGCAAAATTATATAGGCTGCTTGAGGCCTCTACCTCACCAGGCCTGGGACATCCATTTATTCCAGTTTCGGTCATTGTTGTTATTCAACTGATAGTTATACCAATTTGAAAACAAGGAATTTAATAATGAAGGAAAATGATTTAATATTATTATATCAGCGACAAATACAGCACTGTACCAAAAATGGGTTGAGCAGAAATGAGTTAAAAAACGTGGTTCCTATCGCTTTCAATGGCGTACCACGAAATTCAGTGACCACCACGCCTAAGAGGCTACACATGCACTGGTCTAGCCAATTCCGCGAACAGCAAGTTGAATTCCCATGAGGCCGACCAAGATAAAATATTAATCGTGTTTTAGAAAGCCGGCTTTCTTTTATCCTTCCTATAACCAACCAGTACCTGTTTTTTCATTGATCCACTAACACGAGGCAACTAAACGTTTCTAGGTCTTTGTCTTCCTCAAAGTTGATAGCCTAAGTCGATTTCTGCATATGTTCCAACTCTCGATATGGTGTCTTCATCCTGGTATGGAGGAGTCGGCGGCTTCGGAGTTCTAGTCGACACGAGTTTATCTACGAACATCGATTTATTCCAACAACTAACAACCCGAATCGGATATTTACGATTAAGAGGATATGGATACTACCAGTTTTAACAACCTTCGTCGCTGACGCGCTGACATCAAAATATGACAAAGAAGAAGTCAGCATTCCATTTGGACTTGGAGAAGTTCTACAGAGCAGGCTATACATTCTTAAGGTTATCATTGGAGATTCTAACGCTAAGATTAGTCCAAGAAGAACGTCTGAAGGACGTCACATTGGGGGCCTCGTATTAAAAAAACGAGCAGGGTGAGCGGGCTATCCGAGTTTATGATGACGACCAAGACCATTCACTCTAACTAGCAATTCCAGAAGCGCCCACCTCAATACTGGACGTACGAGTCTCCAAGTGGAGAGTACTATAATGAAGCAACCCATATCATAGCAAATCGAAGGTTTTTGCCTCACTGATGTCGCTATCGTCCCAAAACTCAACACGGGATCAGACCACCACCTCCTTCGCGCAAGATTTCATTTTTCGCGGAAAAGGAGAAAAAAGCGGCTAAATTCAAAATACGAAGTCCCAATACCAATATAAACTGAGATTTTTTTGTTCAATAGTCTGCTCTTGGGTAGATGCCGTCATCGATAACATCGACGAGGAAATACGATCTGCTCATCAAACATCCTCACGCTAGATCTATGGAAGCTGAGAGCTCGGAAATCCCCAAGAAACGTCTGCCTGCAGAAGCACTCGAGCTGATACGCCAGCGTGGAATTGCATGACTGCAGGCAACCGCTGACCAACGTCCGAGCTTGCAAAACAATGCTGACAGGCGATAAAAACGATATCTTAAAGTGAGAAAAGCAGCAGTTACGGTCGAAGCTGCAAAGGCTGGGAAAACCATTTACAAAGCCCACTGAAGCTTCGTCAACCAGGATGATTGCACTCGATCGCCCAGATGAAACAATTATAGCGTCCAGAAATGCAATGGAGAAAATCATTCTCGAATACTACTTAGCTCTCTTTAATAGCCACTTCCACCTTCCGTCACATGAAATAGAGGATGGATATGTTGTACCACCGGTTCTCCCTTCCGAAATCCGACATGCCATTTCGTCGGTGGAAAAATCGAACAACACCAGGTTCGGCCAGGATAATATCTGAACACCTGACGAACCTTCCACCAGTACTCGTAAGCACGCTGGCGCTGCTTTTCACACGTTACCTCTCCGAATGCATGGTCCCCCTACTCAGTGGAAGACCAGCAAGACCATGTTACTGTTCAAGAAGGGTGACCTACACGATACCTGCAACTATCGCCCAATCTGCTTGTTGTCTGTCGTCTACAAACTTTTCACCCGAGTTATTCTAAACAGGATACACAGAACACTGGCCCAAAGGTAGCCATGTGAGCAAGCAGCGGTTCGAAAAGGGTTCAGTGCGATGGGCCACATCCAAGCCCTAATAAGACTAATTGTAGTATCGCGAGAGTACAAAAGAGCGCCCTGCCTCACTTCCATCGATTTACAGAAGGCCTTTGTCTCAGTTAAGATAGAAGCAGTCATGGAAGCCCTTGATAGTCATAGAGTAATTTCACAACGAAGATATCAGCTACATCCTTACTACAGGATGTACCAGCAAGATACTTCCGACTTTGAAAAAGAAGCGCTGTCACATAGACAAAAGATCGTCTTAGCTCGACAGTCAATACATTTTCTCCGCCGCTGTCTAAAACACCGAGTCGTGCCGAACTTCATCAAGCGAAGACGACTATACGATGTATGCGGACTACCAGAGGACAGTCACCGAGTACTGGACATCGAATTGCGAATACTACGCACCTGTCTACGAAGCCGACAAAACAAGATGTTCGCCAAGTGGAAGAAGTGCGAGACGAAGGAAAAAATTTTGTGCTCAGTATTTGGAGGACCGCCTCTGGAGGAGAATAGTGGGTAGGTCAGTGTTGATTTGCAACTCTATTAGGTCTAATGCTAAAGTAACTTTGCGGAGAAAATTCGAAGACCTTTTGAGTAAATCGCATAACACGGCCTCAAGAGCGCACGGAAATACCGCTAACGAACATCAAACAGGTCACAGTAGGAAAGATAATGTGCAAGAAAATCCAAGGCTAACCGTGTTAGGAGGGATGACTCTCCCTGACGGTGCGCGCTCGTTATTAGAATTGGGGACCGAGTTTCTCACCATCTGAACCCATTTCTAAGATAAACTTGCGTAGTGTCGCATGTAGTTTACATGAACTTCAAGATGGACTCCGCAAAAAAGCTAGAGATGAAAACGCAAAATAGGCGCGAACAAAAAAATGGGAGCCCTACCAATAGCACCATTTCCTCAGCCGTTCTTTAGACAACAAGAGCCCAAGAATGAAGTTGATGTTTACATTTCGGATGTTTACGAATGAAACTTTTCAAAGTCCTTAATCACTATCGCGCGAAAAGATACAGCTCAAACCTCACTGCAGTGCAAAAACGTGGTATGCGAGAGGTACGAGAGCTGATAAGGTTGAAAAACATAAGACTATCCCTTTCTAGTTTTGTTTAGCAAACACGAGGTGTTATTTTATTTCTTTATTTACGTACAAGTCGACGTTTCGGCGGGTTTCGCCTTTCTCAGAGCCTGGAAAGGTCATGTTGACAGCAATCTATTCGGCCAAACACCTCTATAACCAAAGAGAAAAAACGCTGAACCAAGATTTCAATCACATTGAACACAGCTTTGCACACTCACCGCTTTCTATGAGGTTTCCACTGAGTATGTCGCGTGGAGACCAACCGCACAGAATTCACATGGGAGCGTAATATGCCCCTCCCATCAAAATAACAGCCTTATATACTGCCCAATGTCACGCGTGATAAGACTATCCGTTTGTGATAACAATGGAGAGTTTATCGTAATTCCCCCATCAGTTAGATGTTGAAATAACGAAAAAGCATCTTGAAGATGCTTCGCTTTATCGACCATCATCTGAGAAGGAGTTTAAAAGTAAATACCGAAAATTGAACCACGAATGGGCCAAAATGGCAAGGGCTGCTGGTATAAAAGCATCAGTTATCTCTCAACTAAAAGTTGACTTGCCAACATGTCTCGTCTTGTACTTGCTTATGAAAAACTCATAAGCTAGTATCCAGCGATGATCTTGCGTCTACCGATCCATCATTGTTTAAGGTTAGACCAATCATTAGCTGTGTGGACGGGCCAACGGATAGGATAACATGGTTTTTAACCATAATATTCAACCAGTTGTTGAAACACATTCCAGCCCATCTTACGAATGCCCAGATGTTTCTGGATCGTCTACGTACTGCGCAGCCCAGCAGCGCGTACGTGATGGAGTCGTTCGACGTTAGCACCCATTATAAAAACGTATCGAATGACTCCCGCAATGCAAGCCATTTTCGAACTCCTGATGCAACACGAAGGAAAAATAGACATGTATGGCTTCAAGATAGAGCAGTTGATGGCACTCTTGAAAGAATGCTTGAGCTGCTGAACCTTCAGATGGTCCTGAAGTTACTACGCTCGAATAAGAGGGTTGGCAATGGGAACAACGACTGGCAGCAAGCCTGGCCATTGCGTTTATGTCTAAGATGGAAGCACCGGTGATCAATCTCAGGCCGCTACTCTACTGTAGATATATAGATGATTGTTTTGTCCTTTGCTCAACACAAGAGGAAATGGACAAATGTTTCGAGTTGTTGAATGAACAGTCAGAGTATATCAAGTGCACCCGAGAGAAACCGAAGGAAAACTGGCTTCCATTCCTGAACGTCCTAATTAGCCTGTCAGAAAATGGCTACATTACGAAGTGGTACCGAAAGCCAAGTAATAAAGACATCTTGGTTCATTACCTCTCCTCTCACTCCTCTCACACGAAAAGGGCGCTGGTAAGAAACATGTTTCGAACAGCAACCAACGTGTGCACGGGAAGAGAGCAGAGAGAGGAGTCCCGGAACTTGGCGCGGCAAATAGCCATTTCTAATGGCTACGAAACTGTAGCTCGGGACAGGTGTAGAAGAAATTCTAGGCCTCCAAACGACAACTCTAGCGATAAAATGGTCCCGTTTCTCCTACCCTTCATCTCAAATGATGTAAGTGCAGCTATAAAACGCTGCTTAAGAAAAGCTGGTCTAGAAAAATTCGGTAAACGTAGTTAAAATGTCACCGAGAACTCTTAGGCGCCAGCTAGTTCGTAACGGCCTGTATAACCGTCTATGTGCAACGCAAAATTGCACATTTTTCCCTAATGGTAGAGACGGTGATTGCATGAGCTCGGGTACAGTTTATCTGATCTCCTGTGAGACGTGCGGAAACGAATATATTGACGAAACGGGCAGACCCCTCTATGTCCGCATAAAAGAACACCTAGTCGGCAAACGTAAACCAAATACCCCACTAGGCACGCATAGGACCCAGAGACATAGCGGGGAGGACCTCGAAGTACATGTCACGATCCTCGCGCAAGAATCGAGAACACATGCGCGCAAAACTCTCGAGGCGTTCTGCATTAATTCCAGAAATGCGAAAATGAACCGCAGCGAAGAATGCCTAATTATCACACGTGATATTGGGCAGTATATAAGGCTGTTATTTTGATGGGAGAGGCATATTACGCTTCCATGTGAACTCTGTGAGGTTGGTCTCCAGGTGACATACTCAGTGGAAGCCTCATAGAAAGCGGTGAGTGTACAAAGAAGCTATTCTGTGTTCAATGTGATTGAAATCTTGGTTCAGCGTTTTCTCTGTTTGGTTATGGAGGTGTTTGGCCGAATAGATTGCTGTTAACATGACCTTTCAAGGCTCTGAGGAAGGCGAAATCTGCCGAAACGTCAGCTTGTACGTAAATAAAGAAATAAAATAAAACCTCTTGTCTGCTCAACAAGAATACGAAGAAGATATCAGCATTTTTCAACGATATTAACATCGACGTCAGAAGAGGGTTTAGCCAAGCCGATACCATCTCGCCAAAATTAATTATCTCCAACCTCGAAAGCATTATGTCAATATTGGAATGGGACAACATGGGAATGATAATCGATGGTCGGCAATTACACCATCTTCGGTTTGCTGATGACATCGTTCTTGCAACGCCAAACATTAACCGGACGGGAGGGTTGCTTGCCAATTTTGATAGAGCCTGCGGAAAAATTTTTCTTGGACTAAATAACGCAAAGACGATATTCATGAGGAACGGGTCGGTCAGTTATGCTCTCACTCTCAATGTAACGAATATTTTGAATGGTTCAGTTACGTCTATCTACGTCGGCAAATTGACACGATGAACGACATAACTCCAGAATTGTGCAGGAGGAAACGAGCGGCATATGGAGCTTTTCAAGATCATTGAGGATGCAGTGAAGAGAACATGGAACACCCGACTCTGTGCTCACCTTTTCGACTCCACGACACTTCCTTCCCAAACGTATGCGTAAGAAACCTGATCGCTGCATAAGGAGGATGGAAGATCACTTAGCGTTATTGAACGACTAATCGTAAGGGCGATGCTAGGAGTATTCCATGTCACACAACTAGGGGAAGGGATCCGAAGCTCCGAGCCGTGTCAGCGATCAAAAATTAAAGATGCTGTTCTGTATGCCGAACCGTCGGAAATAACGCGGGCGGGATACATACTGCTTATGAACGACAACTGATAGACAGGAGCCTTTAGGGACTGGATTGCTCGGGATATCAAACGCACTGCAGGAAGACCACCGATCCGATGCACAGAGTTCTTCGCGAAAAACTTAGAAGAAACACATGATGCACAACGAGTTTCTATTGCGAGCAGAACCCAATGGTCTACTCTTGCACGTGACGGGAAAAATAGAAGATTTACTGGCCACGGTTCTAGTCACTCAACGATCAACGGGCCGACGTGTGATACAGGTGGTTGTTGAAAGAAATCAACTAAAAGGCCTATAGAAAACGTACAACATGCACTTGGTCTTCGATTTCTTTTTAGGTCTTTTCCTTGACAACGCGATCTTGATGATTTCCGGCTCACTGGAAACTTTCGAACTCTGGCAAGTGTGACGTCTAGTGTGGTTGAGTTCTTCACTAGCGAGGGAACGTGTTGAGCGTACGATGGTAGAGCAATTTTACTCACCGTCCTTATCATGATTCGAAGCTAGATATCCTTGAGTGCCCGAAAAGTGGGGGAAAAGTCATGGATCACCTTTGCAACAGCCAACCAAGTAACAGCTCCATTTACTCGCCCAAGGGCTACAATCTAGGTTTCATGGTTATCCTGCTAATCACCTCATAGCAAGAGCTTCTTCCATTGAAGCCTCAATTCCCAATTGTCGCTTGTCAGAGCTATCCAGTTGCCAGAGGTGAGCTGGTGGCGGGGATATAATAATATGCTCAGTGTGACAGAATCATTTCTTATCTTAAATACCGACTTGCGTGGGTCTAGTGGTTAATGGTCAATTTTTGGCCCTTTATAAAATTACAGAACTGCTTTTTATAGGGATGGCTTGAGCGCTGAATATCGTACGGGTGCAATCAACGATTATAAGAAGAAAGTAGTCAAGAGCTTTATAAAGCACTTTACATATATTGCATACCAAAGTGGTCTATGTAACGAGGAGTTTTGGTGTTCCTAAAGACCGACTTCCACTCGTCCTCGCTTTAATAATCAAGATTTCCATTGATTATTGGGCTAACATTAAGTTAGTAAAGGTCTCATTCGACTAATATTTCGAACTTTTCTTCTATATCAAACCCTTATCGATTATATACGATTGTTTACAGCTTTTACAGATATTTATTAGATCGTATTTGTATGTGAGTCCCTGTTATCGCATTGAGCCGAAACCGATGGAGTGGAGCACCAGTGGAAAGAAGCATCCTATAAAGGTAGCAACTACTCTGAAACAGTGAAGAGCAAGGCATGTAAATACTCGAGCATATTCGTCGTCAAATCAATCTGAAAATGAAGACAATCATCGATAGAACAACTATGCTGAGTAGATCCTTAATCACTTGAATTTCTTCGTTAACATGAGGATTTTCGGATTTTGTTTGGGACACCACAATCGACATAGAAGAAAGCTGCCTTTATTCTACTGGATAAACATCTGAAGGATTCTCGGAAGGATTCTCGGGTCTCAAAAATACGCAAACAAAGCGAATGTTGTAAAGGCAAAAGAAAAAAATGAGCAATGAACGGTTCATTTATGTTTTATTTTCCAACTTTTGCTGTCAGTTTACGACGACCTTCCAAGAAAGAAAAACATAAAAGTGCAAAAAAAGAATGAATGGTTGTCTCAAATCCAAATTTTTTCTCAGATAAATGGTAACAAAGAGAAATGATAGCTGCAATAATAGACAGGACGAATAATAGAAAACATGGCCATAATTCTCCAAAAGAATCCCTTATGGGCGGAAATATTGTGGCAGTCCGAAAACGATAGAGTTTGGAATAGGAATCACGACACAAAATCAACAGTAATAGATGAGAACATGTTCCTTAAAATTCGTTACCACATACCTTTTTTCAAGAGCGTTTTAGAAGAACCGTGAAACATGAAGAAACGACGAAAAGCAGGAAAATCAAATTTATTACCCTGTTTGTGCTCATCGAGAACTATCTGAAAATAGGAAGAGAGACCACAAAAAGACTTTTTCTTAAATCGCATGAAGGGTGAGGTTATAGATCAGGATTGCAGTCGCTTGTCGAAGGTGTGTGATGTTCAATATTACGCTGATTGAAAATAGACGTCGAATTTCTCGTGCCATTCTTCCTGTTCATATTCTCGTAGTAGCTTTCTTCAACTGTTCGCTATTACATTTGATTGCAACGCACCTCATATGATCCCCCGCTTCACATGACCGAAGCACGGTATAAATTGGCTAGGATGCTAAAACAGAGGAATTTACTTCAAAGAATTCCAATTCTTAGTGTGGCACTAACTTCCTGAAATATTAGCTGGGTATGCATGCGGCCAAGGAAGTGTTAACGATTGAATAATGCAGGAACGGTATGGAAAGTTTAGTCGTGGTGACTTCACCTTAAAGTTGATCTCGTAGTTTTCTAACACTATTGGATGTACCGTTTTCAAACGGGTTCCTGTATTTTTTAATTTGTCAAACAAGTAGAAAAAAAGTGCTCATAGGTCGTTTAGCATGTACGAGATTGGATAGGCAGATCCCTGAATCCCATCTAAATAGGTCCCAGTTCATGGCAGTTAAGAAATTTTGTTTCTTGAACTCTGCCTCTTTTTTCTGCTTTTTTGTGGGAAAATGGAGTATTTCACCAAGGAAAGGATGGCCTCATACTATTTTTTACAAAATTTTGAGACAATCGCAATACCGTTTAGGAAGAACCCTCGATTTACGAAGACGTGGTCTATAACATTAAGATAATCTCCATCACCACACGCTTTGCACAAAGCGTGGGACTTCTGGAACTGAGAGGTACAGTGGATGTTCCTCGCCGCAGTGAAAAAACTCGGACAGCCATGGATTTCCTCCGTAAAACTAAAGGTTGGACAGCAATGGATTTTCTCCGTGAAACTAAAGGTGTTCATCCAGCTCATCCCATCCTTTTCCGTAAATTCCAACTTGATGCTGTTCAGACGAAGCTGTGATTCGAATTGTAGCGTTAGAATCCTCAATGATAACTCAATGAGTGTGCGGGCTTTTCCACAGAACTTCGAGCGCGTACAGAATGGTCGCCGTAATACCTTCGTGCCGGTTCGTAGTCAACAGAGACTGTAAACGCCGGTAATAGTTGTTCGAATAAATTCATGTTCATGGGAAAAACTTATGTTGACGGAGGCTCCAACGCTGCTGGCTCTTCAATTGGCGCGTCTTGCGAAGAATAGTGCGTCTCCAGTATCACAGAGGGTGCCGAATGTTCAGCGTCTTTTCGTGTACTCAGAAAAAAGTGGGCGTGGACCGAAGCCACAGATCGTCGCGTTGCTCTTACAAGATCCAGGCATGCTTGACTCATTGCGATTTTGATGGCTTTTTCCACTTTCCTTTTCCATCGAAAGGCTTTTTTTGGGCTCAATAGAGTGGCATTTTTACTTGATTGAGTGATTCGCATCTACGAAGTGTTTAATGAGTTCTGGGTTGTGACATGGATATTAATTTTGGCGAGATGGTACCGCCTTGCCAAACTCCCTCTTTTGACGTCAATGACAGTATCGTCGTAGAATGGTGATACCTTGCTTGTGAAATTTTTGTACAACTCTAAGAAGAATCTTCATGTACTCAGTAAGGACTCCCGGACTCTCAAAGGTTTCCAAGACTGCTTCTATCTCAATTGAGTCACAATCCTTCTTCAAATCGACCAAATTGAGACAGAGCGGTCTTTTGTACTCTCGTGATACTTCAATGAGCTCTTGTTACCGTGTGGATGTGGTCCCTCGTACTAAATCCTTTTTTGAAACCCTCTTGCTCACATGGCTGTCCTTCGCCCAGCGTTCCGTCAAACCTGTTTAGACTCGAGTGAAAAGTTTGTAGACGACGGACAGCAGGGAGATTGGGCGATAGTTGCCGAAATCGGGGGGAGATCACCTTTCTTGAACATCAGCACGATCTTGCTGTCTTCCATTGAGTAGGAACCTTGCATTCAGATAGCTAAGGTATGAAGGATCCAAGCCATTGTGTTTACGAGTACTGGCGGAAGGTTCGTCAGGTGTTCTGGTCTTACCCTGTCCGGACCTGGTGTTGTTCGACTTTCCACCGACGAAATGGCATGTCGGATTTCGGAAGGGGAAGAACCGGTGGCACAACATATCCATCCTCTTTTATTTCATATGACGGAAGGTGGACGTGGCTATCGAAGAGATTCGAGTAGTATCGGCGAATAATTTTCTCCATTGCCTTTCTGGACGCTTTAACTGCTCGGTCTGGGCGCCGGAGTGCAATCATTTTGGTCTTATAACTGGCGAAGCTTCGGTGAGCTTTGCGAATTCTTTTCCCAGCCTCTGCAGCTTCGACCATTACTGCTGCTCTTCTCTCTTTAATATCTTCTTTTATCGCCTGTCTGCACTGTTTTGCAAGTTCGGACGTTAGTTTGCGGTTGCCTGCAGCTCGTGCGATTCCACGCTGGTGTATTAGTTCGTGTGTTTCTAGAGACAAACGTCTCTTGGTGACTTTCGAACTCTCAGCTTTCATAGCGCTAACGTGAAGATGTTGAATAAGCCGATCGTATTCTTCGTCGATGTTATCGACAACTACATCTTCCCTACAGCCGACTAATGAATTGAATAAGCCCCAGTTTATGGTGGTTCTGGGATATCGGTTTTTGAATTAACCGGCTTTTTTCTCCTTTGCGCGAGAAATAGAATCTTGAACGAAGGAGACGGTGGTCTGATCCCGTGTAGAATTTTGGGACAACAGCGACATCGGTTAGGCAAAACTTTCCGTTTACTATGTTGTGGTCTATTTCGTTATGGTACTCTCCATTGGGAGACTCCCACATCCAGCGCTTAAAGTGGGGTTTCTGGAATTGTGAGTTACGATGCATTGTCTTGGTCGCCATGATAAACTCAGACAGCCGCTCACCCTCTTCCTTCAATTCTAATCCGTCGGTCCCAATTTGACGTTCTTCAGACGTTCTTCTTGGTCCAATCTTGGCATTGAAATCGCCAATGATGACCTTGAAGATTGTGTGGTCTTCTCTGTAGAACTTCTCCAAGTCCATATAAAATGCTTCCACTTCTTCTTCGTCATATTTTGATGTCGGCGCGTAAACGACTAAGATTGTCAAAGTCGGTATTGATCCACATCTTTTTAATCGTAAACGTCCGATTAGGGTTGCAAGTGGCTCTGAATAAATTTCACGAAAACGCCGACGCCGCCAACTCCTCCACTGTGGCATGTTCCGAGGAACAATTCTTCCCGGTGTCATAGACGGCGTTGAAAGGCTGGTGTCTTCTCGTCTCTGCCAGGCCGATGACGTCGTACCTTATCCTTCTTGCTTGCATAAGCAAGTCTTCTATCGAGCACTCGGATGCAAGTAGCCTCGCGACTAACCGGCCGGAGATCCCTCATGTGAAGGAGATCCGTGGAAATAGACGCCGTAATGATATGAAAGGCTGCTGTTACGAGTTGGACTGGCCCACGCGTTGTTCACGTGGAGACATGCCTAGTGATCAAAATATCATTTTGAAATAGGATGCCAGGTCACTTGTGATAGTGAGGCATTCGCATTTCCGCTTCATCTTTGGGTTTTTTGAAATTTGTACACAACGCCTCAAGAGTTCTGCGCGTTGATGCTTTTCGATTCGTGCGTTAGGATCCGGCCAGTCACTTCAACACCATCGCCGTTGTGCTTTTGCGCCCTAGGCGTACCTAGAGGAGTGTTTTAACAAATTATAACTTTCCCACCTACGTGATCTTTTAGGCGGACGCAAAGTGGTCTAACCGTTTTCCCAATATATTCTACATCGCTAGCGTTACATGAGATCAAGTATATTATGCCTGAACTCATGCAATCACCGTCTCTCCCGTCAGGACAGATCATGCAGTTTTTTGAGCTGCACAAACGATCATAGAGACGGTTGCGAACTAACTGACGGCGTAGGGTATTGGGTAGGATGTCAATAATCGTTATATAATTTTCAAGACCACTTTTTCTTAAGCATCTCTTAATGGCCCAACTATACTTCATTTGACATGAAGGGTTACCTTAGAAGGTAACTCACTTACGTCTGAAACGTTACTTTGGGGAACTACCTGCGTTCTTGTCTAACCCGAGTGGCTTCTACTTCGTGTCCATTGAAAAGGCTATTTTTCGTCCCATGTTTTGCGATTCCTTCTCTTCCTCTTCTCCCTGTACATACATTTTTTGCTGTACGGTACATGTTTTTTGATAAGTGCTTTTTTCATGCGTGAAGAATGAGAGGTCTAGATTCAGCAGCTCGTGGTCCTTTTGAAGGTCTGCCTATGCTACTCGATCTTCAGTTGGTTCAGGAAATATTACGCTCAATTTAGAGGGATGGCAATGGGACAGCGACTGGCACCAACCCTTGCCCTTGCCTTTATCTATAAGGTGGAAGCACCAGTAATCGATCCAGTACTCTACTGTAGGTGTATAGATGATTGTTTTGTTATCTGATCCACGCAAGAACAGATGTACCAATACTTTGAGTTAATGAGCGAACAGTCAGGGTACATAAAGTTCATTCTGAGAGAAACCGAAAGAAAACTGGCTTCTATTTCTAAACGTTGAAAATAACCTATCCGAAAAAGGTTACATTACAAAATGGTATAGAAAGCCAAGTAGTAAGAATATAGTGGTTCATTACATCTCTTCTCATCTCTCACACACGAAAAGGATGCCCTTTAAGAAATATGTTCCGAACCGCAACCAGTGTGTACACAAGTAGAGAGCAGAGGGAAGAATCGTCGAAACTGACGAGCCAAATAGCTATTTCAAACGGTTGAGAAACTGTAGCTTCTCGGCATAGGCATAGACGAAAAACCACGCTCCAAAGCGATAATTCTGGCGAAACAAGGCTCCGTTCCTTTTCCCTTTGTTTAAAAGGAAATAAGTGCAGCCATAAAACATTGCTTAATAAGGTCTACAAAATTCTGTGAAAATGATAGAAATACCATCGTGCACACTAGGACGTCAGCTAGTTCTGTAACCGCCTATCTGACCCTCTAAGTACAACGAAAAACTGCATAATTTCCCATAACGGTGGAGACGGTGATTTCATGAGTTTGGGTGCGATGTACCCAATCTGTTGCAAAGCGTCTAGGACGAATACGTTGCTGAATCGAGAAGACCGCTCTGCGTCAGCACAAAAAAAACTTACTCGGTAAACCTAAACTGAAAGCAAACACTTCAATAGGCGTGCATAGGACGAAGCGACACAAAATAGATTTTTTATGAGAAGCGAGTTGCTGGTGATGAGACCACTAGCATAACCGATTGTGGTAACGCTATTAAATTCTTTATTTGTAAATACGGAAAACAAAGGAGGACACTACTGACTAAATTAGTGTTGATTAAACGCTATACTAAGGATAGCAGTGGTCAAAGGCGCACTGCAACACTCACGTGGAATCGATCTCTGCGCCCATGGTCCACTATGCCCTCTAACTTTTTGGGTTCCGAAAAACGGTGCCAGACTTGCCTGGGAGGATAGCAGCACTGGCTCGGTAGATCAGTAGGCCACCTCGAGTCATTGCAAAGGCCAGATATGTACTCTCCTACTAGCTTTTTGGGCAGTAGTGAGGCAAGGATGGGCGCGTCTCCTCGATTTGTAAGTGAAGAGAAGTTGCTCCCGCTACTCTCTCTTTGCAGTTTGCTTAATAATTTTTCTGAGGAAACACAAAATTGAAATTCATCGCATCACACACTTTAGTATTCCTTTTGTTAACTCAGACTGATCAACGCCCATGTTATTTGCCAAATTATCACCTATTTTAAGTA
This sequence comes from Angiostrongylus vasorum, assembly GCA_018806985.1. Lineage (NCBI taxonomy): Eukaryota > Metazoa > Nematoda > Chromadorea > Rhabditida > Metastrongylidae > Angiostrongylus > Angiostrongylus vasorum. The sequence continues at coordinate 94,109 of JADANN010000427.1, forward strand.
ACAAGAGTGCGCGTTGAACAAAAATGTCCATCTCACACACATCACAATTCGAAACGTCGAAACGTTGGCCGAATGAAACTTGTATATCAACTTCATGTAAGCTAAACAATCCAATAAGGAGCAGCATGGTACAGGTCGTGTTTGGGCGACAGTGGCAGATGCCGAGAAGAAATGCTCTCCAAATGAACCCGCTGCCAAGATTCGCACCACTCGGTTAGCCACACCTTGCCGCATGCCTCTCTGCAATTCGCTATGATGACGTTTGTGTTCTAAACAGACCTTTTTCCTTCAAAATAAATATGGACCAAAGAAAGCCATATAAACCATGAGAGTTCTTGAAATTGACAACGCTGAGGGGATTAGACATCACATCCATGGTTTCGCTTGTTTTACATTCTTCATGTTATCTATTGCGTAGCATATGGCTGTTACCCTTTTTCCAATAATAACGCAATTGTTCACCTTCATCACAACCGAAAGAAAATTGCCTGGGTAAACGATTATATTGCATTTGAAAAGGCATTCGGTTTAACAAATATTGCAGAGAGTGCTTGTCTGCAATAAAATGATACGATCAACAGCAAATACTCCTTTAAAAAAGGGTTTCTTCATTGCAGTGGGTATTTTCTTACATATGAATGTCATATTTTCAAATATGTTTTCATAACTCTTTATGCTTCTGTTTAGCAAACGCGAGGTGTTACTTTTATTCTTCATTCAAGAACAAGCTGAAGTTCCGGCGGATTTCGCCTTCCTCAGAGCCTGGGAAAGGTCGAGTTGACCGCAATCTACCCAGACAAACACCTCCATAACCAAAGAGAGAAAATCCTTAACCAAGATTTCAATCACATTGAACATAGAATGGCTTCATCGCATACTCACCGCTTTCTGTGAGTCTTCCACTGAGTATGTCGCGTGGAGACCATCCCGCACACAGTTTCACATGGAATAGTAATGTGCCTCATCGTATCAGAGCAACATGCTTTTATATACTGCCCAGACATCACGCGTGATAATGAAGCATTCCTCCCTGCGGTTCATTTTCGGATTCTTGGAATTAATCTAGAATGCCCTCGAGAGTTTTGTGCGCTTGTGTTTTTGATTTCCTGTGCGAGGATTGTAACCCTTACTTCAAAATATTCTCCGTTATCTCTTTGCGTGCTATGCTTGCCTAGTGGAGTATCTGGTTTAAGTCTACCGATTAAGTGTTCTTTTTATACGAACGCAGTATGTTTTTTTATAGTTTACGTTTGTATTTTTGTATTTTTTTCTACAAATGTAATCCTTCCTAACAGTAGTTTTCTGTCCTACCAAATTTGCACTTTTTTCGGCCCTGTAATCCTGTGAATGTGATTAAACACAACGGTGTCTTTCAGATTGTTGCATGAAATGGGCATGTAGTTTTCAAAATAGTTTTGTAAAACAAGTAAAGATTCAAATGTTTGGAAAACGTGTGCGTTTCACAGTTAAGCTCTATGAAAAGCTATCATTCGCAAAATTTGTTTTTCCAAGATGAAAACACAAATGTTCCGATGGAATCAGAAAACAGTTCTCAAGATCGACTTTCTGTTAATCTCGACATTTTATTATAAATCTGTTGTTCTCTTTTTTACAGTAATCGCGAGGTTGTTATTCAGCACACGTTTACTTCCTCACAAATATAATACATACAACACAACGCTAGCTGACGTTTCGGCACTATCGCGTTTTTCAGAGCTGGAAGGGTACAATAAAATGTAATTTACTAAGTTGAACGCTTCAACAACGCAAACAGAAAGATGAAAATCTGAACAATCATTATTCGATCACGAGCTTCTCGAAAAGCCCACCGATTTTTAACTGCCTTCCATCAAGGAAGAACAGCCGATAAGAGTCGCCTATGGTTGACTACTGCACCACCCCACGCCAAAAATCAGTTCTGAGATACGGTGACAGATCACGCGTTATCTCAGGGCATTCTTCCCTGCTACTCATTGTCGGATTTTTTGGAATTCGTCCAAGAAGCCTCGAGAAATTTGCACGTTGGTGTTTTACTCTCCCGTGCGATGATAGCGACTTTTACATCAAAATCTTCTCCGCTATGTTTCTGTATCCTATGCGTCCCTAGTGGCGTGCCTTGTTTCGCTTTTCGTTTGCCATCCAGGTGTTCTTTTATCCGGATACATAAAGGTCTGCGTGTTTCGCCGATATATTCATCTATGCAAATACCACAAGAAATCAGGTATATCGTACCTGAACTCATGCAATCACCGTCCCTGCCGTAAGGGCAAATTACGCAATTTGGTGTTTAACATAGATGGTCATTACGGCGGTTGTGAACTGACTGACGACGTAGAGTGTCCGGTGGAATTTCAACTATCGCTACCGATTCCTCTAGTTCTGCCCTTCTTAAGCATCGCTTTAACGCTACACTTATTTCATCGTTAATGAATGGCAAAATAGACGGGATTTTGTTTCGGCCAAACCCTTCGTTTTGGGGTTCGCCCTCCTTCTAAACTTATCTCATGGGGTTACTATTTCGTAGCCATTGGAGATGGCTATTTGCCGAGCCAAGTCGAGCGATTCTTCCTTCAGTTCCCTACTTGTGCACACAGAGGCGGCTGTTCGAAACATGTTTCTCACAAACGCCCTCTTTGTGTTTGAAGGGTGGGAAGAAAGGAAAAGAACGAGGATGTTCTTGCTACTTGGCCTTCGATTTTGATATAAAAGTAGTTATCATCGCACGGGAGCCTAAAACACCATCGTGCAAATTTCTCGAGGCTTTTTGGATAAATTCAAAATATCCGAGAATGAATAGCATGGGAGAATGCCCTGAAATAACGCGTGATCTAGCCCCGTATCTCAGAACTGATTTTTTGATGAGGGGTGCTGCAGTAATCAACTATTTGAGACTCTAAGCGGCTGTTCTTCCTTGGTGGCAGACAGATAAAAAATCGGTGGATTTTTTCGAGAAGTCAGTGATCGTGTAATGTTTGTTCAGATTTTCTTCTTTCTATTTGCGCTTTTGAAGCGTTTGACCTAGTAAATTACATATTAGTGTACCCTTCCAGGCTCTGAGGACGGCGATACTGCCTAAACGTCAGCAACCGTTCTGTTGTATGTGTTATATTTATGAGGATGTAAACGTGTGCTGAATAACAAATTCGTGATTGCTGTAAAAAAGAGAACAAAGGAATCAGAAAAGATACGTAACGAGAAGTAGCGGCAGCATCCACTTTATAGAAGAATAATGACTTTGCCACCTCTGCTGTCTTAATGGCGCATAGATTGATTTCGCAAGACGTTGCACACTGCTGATCTGCTATTCCTCTATTTTTATTCCTCCTCTAATGCTTTTTCGTCCCATCGTTATCTCCCCACTAAAAAAAAGAGGTGGGTGCTAAATCTGTTGGATGGCTTCATTTCCCCGTATAGGCTCGAACTCGTCTGCAAAAAAACGTGTTTATACTTATCATTTTAAGTATTCTTACTATTTCTGCTACTAACTATCATTATTTGCTATTATTAGTTACTACTGGTCTAAAAATTGAACCCGTGCGCTTGCCGTAACATAACAGTGGAGTTAGTCCTTATAGCTAGAGAAACATAATAAAGGAAACACCGTAAGATTCCTAACGATTATATGCTCATTTTGAATCCTCGCGCTTGCTATCGGTTTAATGGGCGCAACACGTTTTAGACTCACTGTTATTTTCCATCATTGGGTCAGGACTCGTGAATACGTTTTGGCATTCCAATGGAGTATAATTGATCTTAACAGTAAGTTGACTTAAAATAACTGGGACTACGGCAGCAGAGAGGCAGCGCAACTACCTTGCCTTTCGAGAGCATCGAAGACCTGAAGAGAAAGTTTTAAACTTTTTGGAACAGTTGATACGGAAGTGTTTTCAATCAAGTTATGTCCCCCATACCAAGTGCACAGAAACTGAAATCCACTAATCGTCAAAAAAATTGAAGGTCGCCTTCTGCACCCATCCAAAAACAGCGAAAAAAAGCATGAAATCTAGGAATTGTGAACTCACTGCTTGCGTTACAATAAGTGTATACAAATGCTTCAGCTCCCACGGTGCAATTTGCAACTCCAGGAACCTGTGCTGGAATATTGGCTGCGTTGGTGAAGACCATCGCCACTAGAAGGCAAAACCTGTCACGTTGAAGGTCCTAGTTCTTGCTCCAACGAATTTTGTTTACTTTTGCAGTAAAAAAAACCAATAACTGGAGTATGTAACAGTAAGTAACTTAAAGGTAATATCTGTTGTAAACCAAACCATCCCGTTGTACCTATTTCTTTAGGATCTTTTTCTCTTTCACTTTCTGCTGTTTCAAATTCGTGATTCTTGAAATCATAATGTTCTCTTCAAAAAGCTGAGATTATGAAAGCTTTCAAGTAGTCGTCGTTTTCTTTTTTCAGCCATCGCGAGGTTTTTATGCAGCGCACGTTTTACTTCCGTACAAAGTAGCACATACAAAACAACCGTAGCTTGTGTTTCGGCAGTATCGCCTTCTTCGAAGCTTTTATTTCCACGTCTCTTCTACTGACGACGAAGGAACAGCTGATCATAGTCGCATATGGTTGGTGACTTCTGATTAGCGATGGAGTATTAGATATATTCACTCTAGTTAAGATTCAAAAGTCTGTATTTAAAATTGCCATTACCATAGTAATCTTCTATTCATTACACTGGCCTGGTGGCATCCCTCCACATCCCGAAAACTGTCGAGACTGTGAATATAGGCAAAATGAGAAGCCCTGGAAGTCGCACGACGTTAGTAAAACTATTTATTTTTCGTTTCCTAAAAAATTTAAGGAATTATTATAGACTCAACTGATCAACAAGTATTTGGAAATCAGCACTTGTAAAACTTGTTGTTCTTTTACTTGGGTTGTGGTTTCCTTATTCATCGTTCTAAAGCCTTCGTAGTTTCTAATAGGGGACTTTTAGTTACTTTTTCTTCACAGCAGGTGATATTTAGGCAGATTTTGCCCATTCTACTTCTTTGCATGGACAGCTTGTAGTCAGCAAAACACCTCGACAACCTTACCAGAAAAATCGCGATCGTCTCAATGGAGAAAATCAAGAATGAACCACGTCTGCGTATTGAAAAGCTTCTAGAACAATAATAAAAATTGAATGTGTAAAATAGACAGAAAACGAAAACATAATTAAAATTTCACTAGACAGAAAACGAGAACATAATCAAAATTTTACAGGGCGCGTGTGGCGCAGGGGTTGGAGACTCCACTGCGACACACACGTTGAATCGATCCATGCGCCCATAGGCCACGAGGCCTTCCATCCCTCCGGGGCCGAAATTAGTACCAGACTTGTCTGGGAGGATGGCAACCCTTGTTCGATACATCGGTAGGCAACCGCGAGTTAGTTATTGCAAAGGCCAGATATGCATTCAGTCACTTCCAACGATACTTAATGAAGTCGAATGCACGGCGTATCCCTCAGGAACTGATCAACGCCGAGAGCTTTATAGTTTGTCCTTTATCACAGTGAGCTTCGCGATGTGGTGGCGTCTTCATATTTGTATCGAGTCGGATCTTCTTCTTTGGAGCATCTCTGGTAGGTGGCATTCTTATGAAGACATCAAATCGTTAGCCGAATAGAGATTAGTTATCAACGTCGTGTAAGTTTATCAAAGAACGAATTAATATTGATTATTCATATCGAGGCTAAAGAGGAAAGTTGGTTTTTGAAATAAATGCCAAAACTTATGTTTGCTGCAAAGCACCTCTAATCACCGCTAAACGCTTGCCCACAGCGGAAGTCGATCCATAGTACTATGAACAAGAATAAATAGCGGGATGATGAAGGTATATCGGTGAAAGCTAGGAATGCTAATATACCGACACCCATATGTCACACAATATTGGAACATTTATTAATAATTAAGAAACTGAAAATTGTTAGTCAACTATAAAAATTCAGAAACCGCTGCTGAAAGGATGGGGCCGATTCGGAAGTAAAAACAGGCTGGTAACCCGGGATCTAGTCATGGGATTTAGGTGAAAGAATGTGGGAAAACCAAGCCATGAGAGAAGGAGTTGACGCATCCGTAGGTGTTTAAGAGAAATCGTTGCGCATGAGATCATCTCTGCAAGATTTGAATGACCGCAGCACATCCGAAGAATCACAAAGCAGATTTTTCCATCCATGAAATTGCCGTCTACAGTATTCAGGACATATCTTTTGTATGATCTAAATTATTCAAATTATGTAAAAGAGCATGATTGAATGGCTATGCGTCATTCGAGAGATGGACCGCTGAAGAAGACACAACTCGATACGAAGGTGAAGACGCCACATCGAGACGAAGAAGAACCGTGAACTACCGACTCGGCTCGTCGGCTCTGATGAGTACGAAGAAGCCGGAACGTTAGACGAGTGAGAATTGTTCATCAACCTCATGTGAGCTTATCGAAGAAAGAATGCATGTTGATTAAATTATTGAGAATTCTAGACAACTGTTTAACGGTAGCGTCTTCCAGACCATATAGGGAATAAACTATTGCCTTCCAATCTCACGATTTCAATATAGACCGCAGCTATTCCACTTTCTTATTGAATTATTGCTACCGTGAAAGGCTCTTCTAGTCTGACCCATTTCACTTTATGTGTTTCCACATGTTTTTCGAATAAAAAGAAAACGAAGAAACTGGAAGTTTCGACAAATAGCTCCCTAGTTGGCCTGAATACAACGTATTTGGTGCTCAAACAACGGCAGCTACTCACTTAAAAGCAACATATGTTAGGTCGTTTACTAACCTTACTAATTGAAAAGAAAAGGGACTGGAATCCAAAGTTTCAGTCCTACAAGGCACAAACTTTCTCATTCTACTGAGGTGAAGCCCTGACTTTCTGCAGTCAAAAACATCATTTTCATTCCTTCTCATCGAAGGTCGTTGCCGTTGTTTCTGCGGCTGCCGCGTCTGCGGGAAATTTCGAAAATGATGACCAATTTCCTAGTTCCATAATTCTTTAGCACAAGGCCTCGAGAAATTGTTGCATTTTTGGTGTGCCTAATAACAGACCATTTCAAATTGGAAAAAATTCATTATGTAAAGGGTTAGCTCGCAAAAGACTTTAACTAATACCTAACGGTTAGATAAGATCATAGAATAATGCCTTACAATGAACACAACTAAATACACTAGAAGAGTAAAGTTAATAAAGTATGACAAGAAATAGAGAGAACGGAAGAAGAAGCTAAGAGATGATGAACGAACAGCGAATGAGGGAGAGGAGAAAATTTCGATGAAAAACTGAAGTGATGGTGTGCTACGCCACAGTGATCAGGTTCAGCATCACTATTCTTCCTTGAGCAACATTGAAAACCACGTATACTTGCCGTTTCCGAGTAATTTGATTTAAGAGAAGAAAAAGATATAAAATGATAAACATAAACTAGGAAGCAGGCTAAATATTGGTGCATATCCCTTGACCCGGTGAATTTAAATGGCTGATTTTGACAGGAAAAGTAAGATGTAGTGAAAAATGGCAATAAAAATAGTTCAAAAAGTCTATAAATTAGTGAATGTAAAGCAAAACTTTAGACTCCGTTTACTGTTAAGAATCTGATTCACCAAAAGATCTACAGCAATAGCACTCGAATTTTCACTGGTACATTCGTCTTGAAATGAGGGTGCATTAGTTGACATTTGAAGGAAATTGAATAAACGGTCCATGGATTTACAGCCTACTGTTTTTTTTATTGTTTATTATTCACACAATGAACTTTATAGAAGAATGCTACTCTAACAAGCATGAGCAACTGAACAATAGACGTTTAGCTACGCCAGACGAATGCCCTTATTTGGACTGAAAGAAAGCCATCATCAGACACAGATCTCGTACTAAAAATCTATGAATTTGGTCTAGCCGACAACGTGGAACTCTCTAAGCATTTTGAAGTAGAAGTCAGCAATTCAGCACAGGAAGGCAGGAAAAATCGCTGCGCTAAACTCTCGAATTCCAGATAAATTTCAAGAATCCAATGATAAACCACAGAAAGAAATGTCCTGTTTTATTACGCGTGACCTCCCAACTCAAAGCTTATCGAAGCTTCAGACAGAGGAGCTGAGCACACATCATAGGCTCAAAATTGCTGCTGACATCTGTTAGTGGTAGAACATTATGTGCACAGAGACACTGCTTTAACCCTAATTACGTAACTGACAATAACTGACAAAACGAGTGCCGAAAAACACCACGCAACGACTCGCAGCTTATAGATTGACAACATGCCTTGTGTAGAGTGCGATTTCACCTATATAATTTTTGTAACCCTGCTCAACGCTAAGTCGTCTGACCAGATACCAAGAAAAACGCGAAGAGCATTACACATTTTACTACACAGCTCCACATTCATGCCTTATTTGTGAGAACTCAGTCAAGAGTAACTCACAGAACTTTGTCATGGCATAGAGCTTAATATTAGCAGATCTGGATGAAAACGTCGAAGTCCTTCTCAACATGGTAGTATATAGAGACGGAACCACAGCTATGTGCCACAGTTCGCCATACAATGACACCTGTCAGGAACGATCAGATGGTAAACTTAGAAATGAGGGGATGTGGTAGAGAGGTTTTTGAAAATTATCTTACTTTTGAAAAGTGTCTGCTTTGTCAAGCCTCTGGTTCTACCGATTCACAAAAGTTTTCCTCAGTAGCAGTATGTGCCATTTGTTCAAGTGGTCGTCGAAATTCACCTTAGCCTCACATTTCTTAACTCATACGACTTCGCAGAAGAAGCATTCATAACCTGTATCCTTGGAGGCTCACAAAAAATTCTCCTCTACAGAGGAAAAGAGAGTTCAGTGCCTTAAGAATAAAGTCCACGTTTGAAAGAAAACTGACCTCATCAATAAATTATAGAGAATCAGAGAATTCTTTGCAAAATCATGATTAGCCTGCAATTGGGGGATACTTTTCATCTGCAAGCAGACAATACAAACCAGTTATTGGACGGTATCTTCCAAAAAATATGACTTCATCGTCCTAAATCTCTCAGTGCAAAAAAAATACAACGCCTCCATTTCTAGGCTGTGGTGAACGAAAATATTGAGCGCACAAACTGCTGAACTAAGAACACTAAGACCGAAAGCAATACGGCGGACTGTGGGCAATTCAGAAACCATTCTCTTGGCTTTGTTGGTCGCGAGGGGGTTAGGCCGATTACAACTTAACAAGTTTTCAAGGTGAAGTGACTTCTTATCAAACTTCATATCATATTTTCTAACCAAAAAACTTAGTTTGGACTAACATCATTTGTCAATCACGCTCCGCTTATCCACATTAGGTTTGAAAATTCTCGCAAATCCAATCCCGAATCTTGATGATGTTGATTATGAAGCCGTAGTGAGACTATCTTATGGCTTTTCCTGCGCTGATATTTGTGGTCGAAGTGAGTTTGTTTTCTTTCTGGCGTTTTTCCTTCAGTTCCATAGAAGGTGTATTATAAATCATCAATATGATTAAGCTTGTGTGGTTATTTCAGGCTGTTTTCTGTCGACAAAAGTCCTAACTATTTCAGAACATCATTGAGATTACGTGGGTAGCATTATTGTCAGCATTACGGTGACCACTTCATGCAAGGGAAAGCGGGCAATTGACAGTTGTAAGATAGACGAGGGTATGAATATTGTGACCATTCCCGCCAACCACCTGACAATTTCAGGAACTCTTTTTGATAAGAATTACCTTTTCCTTTCAGCGAGAAATACATTCTACAATAGAAAGGAAATTCGTGTAGACCACGAAACGTCTTCATGGCGCACTGGTCAACAAAGATGTGGCAACGTGTTATGAACGGAGCGGTTCGAATGTTGGCTCGGATCCATTTGGCGAAAACTTCGTTCCGACATTTGCGACCGTCAGCTAAAACGCTAACTCAGCTATGATGCATTTGAAATAAACTGCATATTATGTGACGCTTTCTACTTGAGCTTCATAAAGATGATGAGGTACCAGGCAACAGATGTGTTTAGTGGACAGGTTTATGTAAAAAAGTAAAGTAGAGTATATTGTGTGATGAATAGCTAGTGCGTGCCTTGTTGGCCGATTGAAACGTTCGTGAACGAAAGGTGGCCACAAAATATTCTTCACCTTCGTAGTTGGAAAAAGTACTCACATCCCTACCCCAAAATTTGAAGAAAGGAACTTGTGAAAGACGGAGTATTAGGATGCTTGGACACTTCGATGGTCCGTCTACATGGTTGTGCGGGCCCCAGCATAACTCCCTTTTCGGATGCTTAGTGGTTTAATCATTATAGTTCCCTGGAATCCCCAGGTCAGCCTAGCCGAAGTCTTTCCTCAGGGATGTTGCCACCTCAGGCAGACCCCAGATTTGTTGATCAGAGGGAAATTTGCTACGATGCGACTAGTTTAATACAAGGACGCTGGTGATTTTTGTCATTGGTATTGCTTTACTCTTAGCTAGGCTTCTGTGTGGAACCGTGAGGGGAGGGAAGCGAACTTCCCGCTGTATACCGTATCCAATGATCCAGGAAAACATTGCAGTCGCGATGAGACGGCAAATTAGGATTAAAGTAGTAAAAGACTGGAAATATCGTCAGTTTTCACCACTTTTTAACGCTCTACTTAGTGCTCTACTATTTTTCAACCACAGCGCATTGTGTAAAATATTACCATAATGTTGTTCAGATATTTGCAACACTACGGACCGCCGGTTCCTGCGGTTGTGTCCCAATACGCTAACTACCCTTTCTGAGGGATAACGAGTTTCCCAGCACACCATTCAACTCCTTCGTTTCGCCTTTTCTCTCGGCCGTGTTATTGACCTATAGGAGCTATCAGCAATCAACCCGCAAACAGGATAAGTCAGTAACACTGCTGAGAGAAAGTCGAAACGAAGAACTCACATGGTGTGATGGTGAACGCGTAATCCCCGAAAAGGATAAAAGCGTGTCTCGACCCGAACAGCAGATTGAGAATAGATAGTTGTAATGTGTAAGGCTATGATAATAGAGTTGCCGTAGTGCATCGGTTAGAGCTATACTGTCCAGCAATTGACTGTTGATGAGGGTCAGATCAACTGGTTAACATTTAAGAAAGACCAAGTTTTTCTTTCACCTCCAGTTTTCCCATTCCCCATCCTTTTACTATCCCTACGTCCCCCGTTCCCGGTCTTCATCGTGTTGTTAAACGGTCGTTCGGGAGGTTTTTACTTCTTAATTTCTAACAGTTTAATAATTTCGAGCAGGTTCGTTTCTCATGAAATGTTTTCCACATTCGCTGTGGAAACTGGTTAGCAAAAATGAAAGTGAAAAACAATCGATCTTCTTTCATAAGCATATTTTAAGTACTGGATAGGAAACTTTCTGTTTCCATCCAGGCTTTTTCGATTTCTCCCATCACAACAAAATCAAGCATCTTCACGTAGATGGAAATAGGAAGTGCCAGCATCTTCCACTCCCCACAACACCTCGCTTTGCTTCTGGGATGGTCGCTCGCGCCGAATTTCTCTCATTCTTGTTGAGGAAGTCTAGTGTTCAGAACTAGTTAAGACGAAACAGTGCCAGCGCTTACTGATCGACAGTTGTCGTCCCTTTGTCGGTGTCCTTTGCCGTGCACCATTTCACCACTCCGGATGTAATCCACTGCGCAGATTATAGCTTTATTTCTGTCGAAACAAGAAACAACCGTGCACCGATTGTTTTTTCCCTCTTCATTGAAGTTTTCGATTTTTTCTTGCTAACATGTTAATCCGAGGAATCTTAATTTACAATTATGCAATAGCGAAGACGGGAGATCCAGATTTACCTGTAGTAGACATTTGTGGTATTACATGAAGATTTGAAGGTATGCAAGAGGAAACACTACGTTTTCAACAGTGCTTCATCCATTGAAGAACTCAGATGGTCGCTTTCCGATAGACTCATTTTTGAAAACTACCTCTCTTGTTGTTCCAACTAGATTTCGCATTTTTCAGAAAATCCACTGCAAAACCGTTATTGCCATGCCGAAATGTCAAAGCAAACTTTATAAAACTCAGAACCTCAGAGGTGTATCTGGAGTTTTACCGCTTTACGAAATTGATTTATCTACTTTTTGATTTCATCATAAACAAAAAATTCTGCTTCACTGCTAGAAGCCTACGAAAAAGCGACTTCCTGTGGACAAGCAAATGACTGCCACTTTTGTGCGGATTGTATTGTATTCCATGTAGACAACTCCAATCAAAAGTGTGAGCAACTAATGAACCACCAAGCCGGTGTTCTTAAAAGGGTTTTTACCTCACAGCTTATTAAATAAAAATTCTAAAAGCGCTCTCGAAAAGGTTTTGCGAGCTTTACCAATATTCTCAGCTTTCAGTGGCTTACGTTGCTGACGGTGTTCGGCTCCCTGTTCAGGTCCAGTGTTGCACAAGTGGGGATTGAGCCACAAACTCTAGAGTTTTTTACAATGCCCATGAGTCATATTTCTTGCAAATTTCTTGACGATCGGAAATGTGCAAAGTGAGCTTCGAAATTTTCTGAAAAATTCCGTGACGATTTAATTTTAAAAGCATTCGTATTTTTCCTAATTAGCCGGCGAAAGACGCCACAAAACCAGTTTTTGTAATTAATTAAAACCTATTTTTCGCACCAGATGAGTAACATTCTCGATAGCAAGGATTACAAAGGACATCACCGGATTGGCCCTGTATTCTTCACTTTGGATCAAACTAGTTTTAAAACCACCTACCCACCTCTGGTAAACAGTGGATTACAATCACAGTGGAGCACATAGATCGTTCACATCCACCGAACAAATTTTAAGGTGAAGTCTAACGGACGTCCTCAATAATCATAAATGTGACTGTAGGCTGTTAGAAAATGCTGAACGACATTGCGGTAAAAGGCTTGCAAGTTGATTCAAAAACCACTCACATTGCAAGCACGACCACCTGAGGACCATCGACTGGGACCATCGGCTCTGAGGAAGACGAAGTCGTTGAGACTTTGCCTAGGTAAGCCTTCTTTTACTAACCTTGTGCCAATTTAACAATCGAGTAATTTGTTGACCTTTAAATGCTTCACGGCCAAGTTTTAAAAGTAACAATCCCAGACAAGTTGCTCTTTCCCAGCACTAATCCTTTGAGGATGTACTACTATAGTAGTCAATTTTTGTTAATAATTTGGGGAATATTTACTACTTGGTGATTGTCCAAGTAATGAGCATTCACTAGTTGGTTAGCTTTCCATTTAGAGCGCCTTGGCTATTTTTTGGATTCAAAATAATAGCTATATCTGTTATCGATTCTTGTATTTCACAAAAAGCTGGCATCACACTTAGGTAAATTTTCATTAAGTTACAAGCAAAAGACAACAAAGTACAGCTTTTCCATCGAAACTTTGCCATTCTCCGTAAATGAAGCTGTCCACCAAGACGGCACCATTACAGCAAATCTGTCTACAGCCATATTCCAGTGGAGTAAGTCTTCGTATTGGTCAGGGAGGTAAACACATACTCATTAATGCGCAAGTTGAGAATTTTTTTTTCGTTATGAATGTCGAGTGGCGAGTGTGGCGCAGTGGTCGGAAGCGCCCTGCAACACACATATGGGATCGATTCCCGGTACTTTGGCTCACCAAGCCATCCATATGTCCGGGGTCTGCAAATTGGTAGCTAGACGTCTTCTGGGCAGAACTGGTCGATACATCGGTATGCGACTGCAAGTCATTGTAAAGACCAGATATGCATTCAATCATCTCCAACGATGCTCAATGAAGTCGAGTACGTGGCGTATCCCTCAAGGGATTGATCAGCGCCGCGAGCTTTATCCTTTATCCTTCATGACTATCACTGAATGATAGTTCAGTTGATTTTCTCTGCATTACTGAGATAGCCGGATTGGATTGTATCCACTGGACTGCGACGAGTTAACTTTTCTAGCAAGTGTGGTATTTTTCGACTCCATGTGGATGAGAGGCTCAGTGACCCCGGCACGGATTTGAGCCAGTACCATGCTCGAGATGTCCACCATTACTACCACTGCGTACCCACTCCTTATTAATTAATATTGATGATTACAAACTGTTTGTTAAAACCCATAGTACAGCTAAGCAAACTGAGGTTTTTTTTTGGAAAAACTGTTTAGTGAGTTTTGTCGTCAACGGTAGATCGTTGGGCTAAAATGTCTCCAATCAGCAGTTTGTGTGGTGTTGTTTATGATTATTTTCCATTGCATATGGGAAAGGACTACGAAACACGTCTAATCAGTGTGCTTGAAAAATACTGATGCTGACTGAATATACTATAATATACTATATATACTATACTATACTATAATATAATGAATACTTGAAGATTTCCATTTCATCTGGAATGGCGTAAAATGCTGGTCGACCAGTTCTTCCTGGTGTCCTGAGATAGCCGGGATGGAGTGTACCCAGTTCGGTTGCAGAGAACGATTTTTTTTCCCAGACAAACCCGGTACCAATTTCCCGACCCCCGAAGAAGGAGAGGGCTTGGTTGGCTCAGGGGCTTTATCGAACTAGCACTATGCTCGTGATGATAGACATCACTACCACTGCGCTATCCGCCTCTTAGGTACATAATTAACACGACGAATCAACATACAAGATATTCGTCGAGCCATACTCGAGCGTCCGTTTGTGAGTTCTTGCTAATGGAGTCGGTCTCCAATCCTTATGGACGTTTTTGCCTGAAGACTTAAAGAAAATAGTACAAAACCAACTGCGCTAATACGTGGATCGAAAGAGAACACATTCACTCTGAGAATGGTTGTTTACAAGTATAATCATAAGGAGTAATGACAAAAAACTAGAAACGTGAAGACCTGAAGAAGGAACTTGATTACATGGAATGGTCTCGACTTCATCTCCACACGACTAAATCTAAGAAGACGTGCGAAAATTATAAGAGATTTCGAGACACCTTCCTCGACCTCGTTCTTTCTTCATCTATTTTCACTGGCCTGCTTTTTCTCGACTCTACTGTACATTTCTGATTACAGAATGTGTCAACAAGTAGGTTATTTGAAAAAAAGAATAAAAGAAAAAAGAATTAAAGAAGATGAAGGAAACCCACTTGGAATGATGTTTCCACATTCTCAGCTCCCAAACATTTGTTTTTTGCTCGTCAAAGGCGCCAATCTTGAAGAAATATGTCCCATCGATGGAGAACAAACACCCAGGCATTGCAGCTGATTTCAGCGGACGGATGTAATTCAATGGATCGATGTGGATAGTCTCACTGTCGAAAAAAGCAATGCTGACGAATCAATAGGCTAATCATTCCTCTCTTCCAAGCGTTAAATATTCATTTATCTCAAGAAAACGTAGAAAAGTGAAGGACAGCTTTGACAGTAAGTACAAGATTTCCCCAAAATAGAGAAGAAAGTCTCAAATTTTGCCCTTCGCATGTGGAAAGAACATATGACATATGAAATATAAAATAAGCAACGAAATAGTAGAACGTAATAAGGCAAAAATAAACAAATAATGGATGATGAAGGGCATGTGTGCTGTAATGATTAAAAGGTACGTTTTTTACTCAACTTTATTCTAATTTTTTGTTCACTTATAATTTATTTTCCAACTATTTTTGCTTAATTTTTATTTGACTTTGGCTTTTATTTAATTTTCTATTTGATTCCTATTTTTCGTCTAATTCCACTTATTTTTTTGTTTGTTTTTCATTGGACTTTAATTATTTCTGTTTAATTATTGTTTTATTTTTTACTTTTTTATTCGTTGTTTGTTTAATTCTTATCCATCTTTTATTCAAGTTTAATTATTAGCCATTGTCTGCTCAATTTTTATTTATTTTCGTTTATTTTTTATTTAGTAAATAATGGATGTGCGGATAACGGATGCGACGACACGAATAGAATGTGAGAAGTGCTGGGATCTGCACGGTAGATGTGAAGGCGGATTATGTAAAAAAATTCTTATGTTCTATATGCTGCCGGTCGAGAACTAAAAGTCTGTCACTCTGTGGAGCTAACAGGTTATGAAAATTCCAACACATTGAAATTAAGACGCGTGGTCCTAAACGTGCAAATGCCATATTGAAGTCAAAACGCATAGTCGTGAAAGGCTTAACCTGTGTTTGCCGTGTCGATAGCCAACGATTGTCGAAGGTGTCTCATGCTTTCTTGCCTGCAGATCTCCTAACGCATTGCGCTAGACGTTCTATCTGAACACATTACTTTATGGGTAAACGCTTAGCTTTATCGGTTACGGTATTGCTGGATTTTACATAACAAACAATAGTTTCTCGACAAATGGAGGCCTTGGTAGGTTTCAAACATGACAAGACTGCATAGCAGACTGCTGTACTACGGGTATGCATGCTGTTTATACCACTATTTATCATATATTACGTTATTATTCTAATCAATATCACCACTCTACAACGATATTACCTTGAGGTCAAAAGGGGGATTAGGCAAGGTGACACCATCTCGCCAAAATTATTCACTGCCACCCTTCAGAACGCCATGCGCACATTGCAACTGGATAATATGTTAAGAAAAAACCGATGGTCGGCAGCTACACCATCTTCGCTTTGCTAATGACATCGTCCTTATAACACCAGACATTACCCAACCGGAACATATGCTTGCGGACTTTGATAAAGCCTGTGGAAAAATTAGTCTTCGATTAAATCTCGCAAAAGCGATGTTCATGAAAAACGGATTAATTTCGTATGCACCATTCACGCTCAACGGAACGAATCTCTCCGAATGCTCCATTTACGTCTATCTAGGTCGGGAAATCAACATGTTGAACGACTTTGTTACAGAGTTGGGTAGAAGGAAGCGAGTGGCTTAGGGGAGCTTTCAAGAGCATCGAGAATGTAATGAGAGAAGCGAAGAACACCCGACTCCGTGCCTACCTTTCCGACTCAACGGTACTTCCTGCGTTAACGTATGCGTTAGAAACCTGGTCTCTGCGTAAACAGGGTGAAAGATCACTCAGCGTTATTGAACGCGTAGTCGAAAGGACGATGCTAGCAGTATCCCGTTTCACGCAAGTAACCGATGGGATCCGAAGCTCCGAACCGCGTCAGCGATCAAGAATCAAAGATGCCGCTTCTTTAGGTCAAACAATCACAATAAACAATAAGGTGGACCGGACATATAATGCGTATGAATGACAACCGATGGACAACAGCCGTTAGTGACTGGATTCCTCGGGATATTAAACGCGCTGCAGGAAGATCGCCGACTCGATGGTCAGAATTCTTTACGAAAAGCCTTGAAAAAAGTTATCCCACTCAACGAGACCCCAGAGCAAGCAGAACTCACTGGGCTACTATTGCACGCGATAGGGGAGAAATGGAAAACTTACTGGTGCTCGCTCTGCTCAGTCAACGATCAGCGGAACTACAAGTAACAGATGACGGGTGATAGGAAAACGTAATAGTCAGGACATAAGTATACTATGAAAGTGACCCGTATTCATTGACCACAATGTTCTTCGAATATTCCGCACGTTGTCTCGACTGGTGCTTAAGAATTTCATCTTCTTTTTATTAATGTCGAAGAGTGATGGTCGAGTCAATTCTTGCCATCTTAGGAATAGCTGGACTAAGGCGTTTACACGTGGATTGGGCGAGAGCGTCGCGGCGAGCATCGAACTAGTGCTTTTGCGTCTTGATCGACAGCATCACCAACCACTGCACTATCACACCTCCTCAAGATGAATTGACTACCACGCAACCAAATAGGAAATTCAAATCGAATGATAGCAAATGACGCAGTAGCCTTGCATAAGAAGACACCGACGAGTGAGAATACGTCATTCGAGCGATGCTTCACTCCATCGTTTCCGACTAACTGCTGCAACGAAGAATTACATAGCAAGGACAAACCGGTGTAGACAATCGGCCGAATGAGATCCGACTCTGAAGGAGGCGAAGACGTCGAAAGGATAGCCGAATAAAAACTTCAATAGAAAGCTCATCGTAGCTTAGCAAATTTAAGAAAATAATGGATGTGAAATTTACGTGTTAAACTGTGGCACGTTCGACCTGCACAGGTGTCACAGTGAGTACGGCACGAAAACGTCAGGTGTCGTCGCATAAGTTTTAGTAAAATCCTTGCCAAACATGGTCGCGCACAGTCCATATACCTTCTGCAGAACAGCTGCTTAATACCTGAGAAGATCTCAGCCATTGCTATTAAAGGCAATGCATACTTAAAGTAGGAGACGCGTAAAGTAACGTAAAAAAATGAAGAATATTAACGAAGAATACTCTTCATACCGACCTTCGGTTTCAGCGACGATACGTGGGATGAAATCTGTATAGCAAACACCTTCCAGAGTAACGGAAATGATACGCTTTTCAAAAGCCGACCGTCATTTAAAGCTCACGAGATAAGTTATCCATGCGTATTTCAAGATTCTACGGTTTACGATGGCGTTGGTACGAAATTTCTGCTCGGCTCCATTCGTTTCGAGCGTTCTTAGTCTTCTTTTAGCGCCGATGATCTTTGTGCCTTATTGTACACAGCTGCCTCTTGTTCGCGATATATTCATCGCGGTCGCGTGGTGTCAGAATCATTTTGAACTGGAAACCGATGCAACAGCAACGCTATACGGCGAATAGCAGCACTACCAATAGCATTGGAAGCAGTAACCTCATCGCCAGGACTTTAGAGAGAGGAACGACGCGGGCGCACAACTCCCGTTAACCGTACCCTTTTGTCTTCATGTGGTGCTATACTGCGCTATAAAGAGGTGCTTATAAAGGCAGGTCTAAAACATCCGCGTGACAGTGACTGAATTGCCGCGTGCAATCTTAGATCGCTAGCTAGCTTGTGACCGCTTGCTTGGTCATGTAAGTGCAAGCAGCAAATCTGCATACACACCCTAACGGTTGAGATGGTGATCGAAAGAAAGCCTCGCATAATGCGAAATCAAAACAATGATACCGAGATATTTGCCAAAATTCCGAGCGATAGTGTGTCGCAGTGGCGATCGATACACGCTTTCAGCCCCTTCCGAAGGTTAAACGGCGTTCACCACCACACCATGCGTATCCTTCCTCTCGCCTCCTCTCAGAAGTGGTTATTTTCCCATGGCTGCTATTAGCTCGGACCCCTTCACTGGGATTATTCTAGAGTATAAATCGGCATTGAATCGAGTTATGCTGAAAGCTCTAGAATAAATCACAATACAATGGCTTCATATTTGCTGCCTATCCTTTTTTCCCGGCGATATGATGCATAGAGCCACAGTGATGCTGATCATATTTGCAAAACTTCGACCTCGAAAAATCTATGGTAGTGAACACGTTAGTCCTCGGAGGTTATAGCGTGCTCAATCCACACACCAGGCACGTGTCCACCGGAATTTTGCATATACCTCAATATCACCGTGCTTAATTTCGCATTATACCATTATATTGTTATGCCGTGAAAATCGTAGTAGGCAGTAAATAGAAAAAGTTAACATTGTGAGTTTGGGTATAGTTTATGTGATCTCTTGTGAAGTATACAGTAAAGTTAATACATTGGCGAAACGGGAAGACCACTCTGCATCCATGTAAAGGACACCTAGTCGGTAAACTTAAAGTCAAACTAAATGCTTCACCAGGAGCGCGTAGAACACAGAGATATAACGCGGAAGATCTTGAAGTGGAAGTTAACATCTTCGAACAGGAACCGAAAACTTCAGCCAAACGCCTTTATAAAAAGAGCATCGCCTGATGAGTATGCTTCATTCGAGATGCTCCACAGAGGGAAGATCCGGCTTGATACGGAAGACGAAGAATCCAGCTTGATAACGCGAACAAGTGTGGACCATCGACTCGGATCATCGGTACTGTTGAAGACGAGACTGTCGAAACGCCAGCCGAATAAAGTTTATTCATCAATCTCTTATAAGCTTATCAATGAAAGAAAACGTATTGAAACCCAATTGCTTGACTAGGCACGCAATGGAGGCAGAAACGTTACGAAGAAGATTTTGAAGCAAAAGTCCTTTTCCCCATACAGAAATCCAAAATTCCAAGGCATGACGCTCTTGAATCATGTTGGATAAATTCGAAAAATTCAAAAATGAACCGCAAAGAGAAAAGTGTCTAATGGTTTCAGGTGACCTTACGTCATACCTAGGTTGGTTCTTCAGACTGAGCTAGGCACGTTCGTCGCCCGGTGTAAGACTCTGCGTTGCTGATCTCCGCAAAAATGGAGAATCTGTGCAAGGAACATGAGGGTATGTGTAAGTTTTCGCTTATTGCTTAATGTTTTCTATAGCAGGGTATTATGTTAAAGAAAATCACAGTGATGCTGAGATATTTACTGAACTCCGATGCTTATGTAGTCTGCAGTGGGAATCGAACACGTTATTACCCCATTCGGGAGTGTTGACGCGTTCACCACTGCACCATATGGGCCTTTCGTTTCGCTTTTCTCTCAGCCGTGTTTTATAAGTTTTATCAGCAGTGATCCGTCAACGCGGATGATCTAGGAAGCCAAATCCGCATCTCGCAAAGACCTCGTGGTATGGTTGTGAACTCCACGGAAAGGGTAATTGACGTGTTCGATCCCCACACGTAGACACCTGCGCTGTGGAGTTTGCAAACATCTCAGCATCATTGTGGGTATATTTCACATCATACCTTACCATAAGAAGAGTATTCGGCAGATAAAAAAAGGTTACTACATTTATGATTGTGAGGTAACTGCAAAACTCCGGCTCTGGTCAGACCTAAACACGAGAGTCCCCCGGACAGGGTAATCATGGCTTTCATTGGCCTGCGCTCTCAATATTGAAAAGGTGGTGAAAGATGGTGAGCAGTTAAAAGAAACTGCTTTCTACTCGACTGATTGAAATTTTATGTATCAAGTTTCATGTGCTGGAAACATGAGAGTGTTTGGCAGAGGAAAGTGCCTGTCAATTCGACCTTCGCGCTCTGAAGAAGGCGGCACTGCCGAAGCGTCAGCTATTGTAAATGGATAAATTCTGTAATGAAAGCCTCGTGTTTGATGATCAGACGAATTGATTTGTCGCTATTGTAGTCCCTTTAGTTCTCTTTTGATAAAAACGCTGCTTGTAACTTCGACATTAATTTTTTCACACATTTCGTCAGTAGGACGTGAGGGAATTCTAAGCGTTTTCATTGTGTTTAATTCCACTACTCGCTTCTTTTCGAGTTACTGGGGAATCTCGATACAAAACGAAGTTTTTCCCCTTGATTTCATAATCGAGTTAGGACTTTGTTCCTGGCTATATGTGTTCTAAACTCACGTCGCCGAAAAAAATCGTTATTTTCCACTTACTTACCTGTGTGGGTGTAGAATTAGATTTTCATTTTTCAAGTACGCCCTTTTTCTTATGGTAATCTTGATATTTCATTAACTGGAAGCAAAAGCGGACTCAGGAGAAGTGCTACGCCTCTCAATGAGGAAGAACAACGAGAACAAGATGAACGAAACGATCACGTATGCCCTCATTGGGTATTGCCAATGGACGAAAAGTGGAATGCATCGACTTGACGTGTAGCACACACAATTTTCCATGCACTGGTATGTATTCTGCTGAGCTCAGCGAGGAGCTTTCCCTCACTCTGCGCTAAAGAAAGACTGCGGTTAACCAGAACAGACGTTTTTCGTGAGCGCTCTTCAAAGTAATCAGTGTGCGAAACGATATTTGTTTCGCTTCGCGAAAACTGATTACGCATCATCAGCATCACCGTCAGATTCTGTTGAACACGTTCGTCCTACATTGACGAAAACGGATCTATTAATGCACGGAGTGCCATTTGGGCAGTTGGGACATGGTTCTCCCTCCTTTACTGGTAGATGCTATTATTCGGAATAGGTCCTCTGAAATCGCATATAAATCAGGAGTCATTAAAATGACGTGGACGCTTTCTGGGACTTACCCGTATCCATAACGGCAGACTGACAAGATGCGAAGTAGTGCAGTTGTGCAGCATGCACATCCTACTTTCTGGTGTTGTTGTGCCATGCCATCTATGAAGACGAGAAAATAGTTCGAATAGGGAAGTCCCTGATATTTTTCAGTCGTCTGATAAAACAGATACAACGAACGTATCGGGCACCAGGTTTGGTTGACGTGTTGGTGTAATTGATGCCTGGTATCGTGCCGTTGATATTATATTTCCCATCTATTCATGGCCTGATTTGAAAATTGTCAATCATATCGTCGCCAAGCTTAGAAGGTGTAATATGCAAAGAAAAATCTAGTAGTATGCAAGCCCAGTGTGCATTGTTCTATCTCTGTCATGGATCTACAAATGAATAAGACTAATTTCGTCCTCCGCCATCTCATTCTTCCCATTTGGTCCTTTTTCTTTTCCTAAAAATCTTCATCTTACCTCACTTGCGACATCCTTCTTTCTGCAGTAACGTTTGTAATCTTTATAGCATTTACTCCATAGCTGTAACTTCTATTACTGAGCCCATCGAATGAGCAGGACAGTGCGCTTCGTTAACTGCTTGCATTTCAAGCTCACAGTCGTATGTCTATAATAAATAAAACTGATTACTCCAAAGATGTCTTTACGCCATCGGCAAAACCTGCCAATTCCCGCATATTCGTTGTATTCGGAGCCTTAGTGCCACTGTACGAATAATTCCCACTCGTCAGTTCTGGTCTGTCCACGTATCTTATCACAGCCACCGGAAGATTCCAAAAAAGAAATGGTCGATATTTTAAACTTTCGCGCTTGTTTAAACCTATTATGGTCATTCTGGAAAGAGTTTTCAATGGGTCCGTCATATTGCGCAGGTGTAACTGGGCACATCGAATAATTTGCGAAATGTATTCACCTACATTATAGACGTAATTACAATGACACCGACACCATTTCCCCTTGAACTTGAACGACCCTCTTAGCGCTTTCGTTTGAAATCACAGTTCTTTCGGTGCTCCATTGTGGTGCCAGGATATGTTAGTGAGCTTAACATTCAGTTCTGTTTTATAGTATTTTTTCATAACCTTTGTTTAATTCATAAGGAAATTGATGACTCGTAACTTAGCTACTGACAATGCAACGTCACTTTTGTGTGGTCATTCGCTGTTTATTTTAGTGAGACGTTCAGAGGGGGAGTCAAAAATTAACTACATTTTATCTGCGCATGAAGACTGCTTCGTCGTGAAGATCGACGACGACGAGGCGATCAGCAGGGACTGCGTTGGTTACTCACCAGTGAGGAAAGGTACAAGTAGGGCAATTGCATGTTTGCAACGATGACTGGAGCAAATAATGGAAGGTAGACGGCGCTCGTCCTTTTATACCAACATCTCAAATGCTCTAGGATCGTGTATTCATTAAAAACAGTGACGTTGTGACGAAACAGGACGACATTGAAACATGTGAGCACATTTTTTTCAAGCAATATTCCATCTAATGCCCTCCCTACATTCATTTCGAAGAGTTTGTGATGCTGACTGCTCGCATTCGTGTACTTACTACTCCACTACTTTCAGTGAACAACCATGAATCTAAATGGACACTGTGCCTCTTTGTTTTCTCGTGTACCATCTGAATTCTGTTAGCAGTAGCTAACTAACTCGAACATAAAGTGGTATATTCTTTGCATTTTAGTGGCGAAGCAGTTCTGTTGCTTAGTAGGCTTGGGTTTTTTTCAGTTGACAGACATGAAAAGTTCCACTTTTCTTGACATTGTGGCTGTCCTTTATTTCTATTTTTATTTAGTTCGAGGTGTCCTTGGCCAGAAGACAATTACAGGTGGATGTCATTTCCATGAGCTCTGTTCTTTAAAGATAATGTCCTGCTCTTCACGTTAGGCTGATTGACCGTCATCGCCATGGCATTCATTCCAGCCTGTGTGGAAACACATTGCCCTATTTTCTTGACGATTTCCCCCAACTCTTCCTGGTAAATCTTTATATTCTTGTTGAGCAAAGACGAGGTGTTATTTTATTCTTTGTTGCGATGAGCTGATGTTTCGGCGGATTTCGCCTTTTTCAGAGCCTGGAATGGTCAAGTTGACTGCAATCTACCCAGCGAGGCGCCTTCATAGCCAAACGGAGAACAAATAAACCAAAATTTCAATTATACTAAAAACGAAATAGCATCTTTGCATATGTCTGTGAGTTTTCCACAGAATATGTCACGTGATGGCCAAACGCAGAGAGTTCACATAGGAGAGTTCGTAATGTGCTCATCTCAAGTCAAAATATAAATTTTAAATTTTTCTGAGCTGCAGAAACGATCATAGAAGCCGTTGCGAACTAGCTGACGACGTAGAACATTGCGTGGGAGATCACTAACAGCCGCATAACTTTCAAGACCACTTTTTTTCTTAGGCGCCTCTTTAAGGCGTAACTTCTTTTCGTTTGGAAAGAAAGGTAGCTTGAAAGCGATCTTGCTTAGATTTCAAATATTCCTACTTTTGCAAAACAATTCTACTTTTTATTTGACCCGAGTGGCTTCTGTTTCGTGGCCATTGGTAATGGCTATTTTTTCGACCCAACTTTAGCGATTCCTTCCTTGTTTTTTGACGAGTGCGTTCTTAATGTGTGAAGGACGAGAGAGGGTTGTGCACTGTTTTATTTTACTGGCATATTTTTACTACTTGGTTTTCGGCACCACGATACCATTTTGTCATGCATGTCTCTTTCTAACAGTTTCAAATTTTTTTCTGTGAAGAATTTCATTTTTTTCCACGATGTTGACGAGTGATGACGTTGTCGAAAATGGAATTAATCCTTACTTCTTAGCCGTAATAGCCTGATTCAAGTTGTCAGTCGTTCATCTAGAGAATAGTCTAGGTTTGACGAATGGTAGGCTACGCGAGACGCAAGCACATCTACAAATAAACAATGACCAACGAAGCAAAACCAGCAAGTTGTTGCTCACATATCTCTTCCTTAAGCGGATTAGTCCAGGTTTCCTGTACTGTCACTCCTTCTCTCATATGTTGCCACATTAAATAATGCCATTGCTTTACCGCTTTCCAGTCCTTGCACCTTGACAAACGCTGTTCTATCAATACCAAAAATTAGCTTTCCACTCATTTTGTTCCACGCTGGCAAGAGTATAGGAGATCAGGAAGGTACAAAAAACGTCTGTGATGCAGCAACACAACTACGGGTCCCAAGGTGATTCCTTGCCTTTTATGCCGAACCAATAACTGAAATTCCGTTTTTGATAGGCTGCGCATATAATGCTTTTTTTGAAGGGAGAGGGGATGGGGTCAATGGGCAATTCACATTAGATTCAATGCGATCGGCACATAAACAATTCGCTGGTTCCTTTGCTGAAACTCTAAAACCTCAGAGTTTTCACGAATCTTGAAACACTGTTCTTGAACAAAGTAGCAGCGAGCAGTAGCCCACAGTACATGTTATTGTGCTGGCTTTTTAATGTGACTTTAGACAAGCGCCTTTCCACATTCTTCACGAATAAGAGAGCTTCGAGCACAAGTTTCCTTCCTTTCTTTCCTTTTCATTGCGATTATCGTACATAGACGTTTATTCCGACATACCTGATAACGTCTATGATCACAGCTAGTTGATGTAATGTGGGAAACGTGTCCACCCATATGCCAATGTTCTCATTTATTTGTTGTCATTTCGTTTACAGCTAACTTGCGTTTCGCTCCCCTCTCGAAATCACCTTTGACAGCCGGCTTTTATCACTTATCGTGTGAGATTTGGGATCTAGCTTCATGTTCTCACTCTTGCTAGTAACTCTTTAGAGGATAACAATAGTAGGTCATCTCTGTTTAATTTACTTCTGAAGGTGTGAAACTAGATTTTCATCTCTGCACTATTCCTTTTTCCCTTTCTTAAACATGAGATATCATCAATGGAAATAAACACTGAACTTTCTACGAATAAATAAGGCTTAAGATGACGAAGAACGACGAAAACAAGATGAACAGTAGCGATCGCTTCTATGGCTTTTATCAAAGAATACGAATAGACGGCGAGTGGAATGGCGAGTGCAAATGGTAGCAGTTTGATAAATCATCGACTTCTCCTTACGTATGCGCACCACTGTTTTCATCCAGTGGAATCTACTATGAGCTCTGTCTAGGAACTTCTTTCGCTCTAGACTCAGAAAGGATTACGTGCGACAAAAAACGGACGCGCTACTTAGCTTCTTCATATATTTCAAAATGTGAAAGATATTTATTTCTTTCGAAAACAGATTACGAATTGTAACTGCAAATTATAAATCAATTATTCTTTTCTCAAAGATTCGTCGTATAATTGCATGAAATGCCATAGGGACACTTGGAACATGGTTGATTTCCATGAGATCGTTCGGAACAGGTTCTTTGAAATTGCTTATAAACCATCAAAATGACGTGAACGCCTTCTGAGACCTACCAGTATCCATGGAGGCAGACGACAAGATACGACAGATACGGCATAGTGCAGTTGTGCACCGCACATCCGATTTCAGTGTTGCTAAGCCATGCCATTTATGAAGACGAGAAAATAGTTGAAATGAGGGTTTCCTGATATTTTCCGTAATCTGATGAAATAGATACAACGAACGTATCGCCGCACCAGATTTGGTAAACATATTAGTGTAAAGGGCGTGTGGCACAGAGGCTGGAGGTGATACTGCGACACACACGTGAAATTGATCTCCACACCCACAGCCCACCAAGCCTTCCATCCCTCGGTGGTCGGCAAATTGGTGCCAGACTTGTCTGAGAGGATAGCACCACTGGCTCGATACATCGGTAGGCCAGCGCGGGTCATTGTAAAGGCTAGATATGCATTCAATCTCAGGGATTGATCAACGCCGAGAGCTCTAGTGCTTTATCGGTGTAATTCATGCCTGGTGGTGTTGTGCCTTTTTAAATTTTTTTTCCATTTCTCCTTGTCCTATTTTAAGGATTCGTCAAAATATCGTAGCTGTGTTTAGAAAGCATAATATACAAAGAAAAACCAAGAGAACGCAAGCGCAATATCCATTATTCTTGTTCTTGAATCTTGAAAACAAGATTCTTTCTATACCCGTTATTGGATTTACAAGGCAAATAAGACACTAATTTCTTCCTCTGAGAGTCCATTCTTTCCAATTAGTCCTTTTTTTTCTAAAAACCTTCAACTCATCTCATCTGCGATATCTTCCTCATGCTCACTAACATTCGTAATGTTGGCAACATTTGCTGCGTATCTGTGATCTTTCTTATCAACCCCTCGAATGAGCAGGACAATGCTTCCACAGTTCCTTGCTGTTCAAACTCGCCATTGTATGTCTGTAATAAATAGAACTGAACGCTTTGAAAATTTTTCAACTGTCGTAAAAACCCACCACTTCTTGCATATTCGTTGCATTCGGCGCCTTAGTTCTGTTATTGTACGAATATTTCCCACTCGCCAATTCTTATCTGCACATATATCTCAGATCACAAACTCTTGAAAAGTTCAGGAAAAATCGGAGTGCATTTCAGACACTCGCGCTCACTTGAAACCATTATGGCCGCCGAGGATGGCGGATCTCAACGTGTCCGTCATATTGTGGTATGTATTTACCTCGACCATCGAATCAGTTGCCGAGCCGTTCACAACTGCATTATAGATGAAATCACCATGACATTAAAGAGCTTATCCTTTTCTAAGGTGCTACGTTTGAACTCACAGTGTGTCTCGAGTGCTGTTCCTTCGTTCAGAAATGCGCTGAAGACCTCAACGTTTTATTTTTGTTTTATAGTACTTTTCATAATCTTCGAATAATTCTTAAGTGAAATTAAGAGCTTTGCAACTGAACTGTAGGCAATGCAAAAACGCTTTTTGCGAGGCTACTCGCTGCTTATTTTGATAAGACGTTTAGCCGCGGATCAGAAACTAACTGCATTTTAGCTGCGCGTGAGAGACTACTTCGTCACAAATATCAACGACGACGAGGGCGACCAGCCAGCGAGTGTGGTGACCACTCACCAAGGCGTTGGAGTTCCAGTGGATCATGGTTGGAACGACGATTGGAACAAATGGTGGCAGGTACGCGGCACTTGTCCTTCTAATGTCTACATCCCGAATGCTCTCTAGACATTGCGATCGCTTGAGAGAGAGGAAGGAGTGGAAAATGTGACAGGAAACTCACGTTGTATGAAAAGTAACCAACCAATTAACTCCTCTCCTATTTTTGAACTGATAACTTGATAACTTACTCTAAAGAAAGGAGAAGAAAAGCACATTATCAAACTCGATGTTTCGACAGAATCATGAGAATTGCCGAGAAGTGTTTTTTTAAAAAGTAAATCTGTAAGCAAAACAGAAGCGAAGATTTCAAGTAATGATATAGAACTAGTGCAATAGAAGTAGAAATCCACACAAAAAAAAACAAAAACTTCCTAAAGAGCTATTGAAATGATTGGAAAAGAGACGTACTCCCATTGTGCTTTTCCTCACTGTCTTCCTGATACGATGTACGCCGAACAATAGAAGATAAGGTGGTCCGATCACGTAATGCGTATGAATGACAACCGATGGACAAGAGCCGTTAGTGACTGGATTCCTCGGGAGGTCAAACGTACTGAAGGAAGACCACCGACCCGATGGTCAGAGTTCTTCGCAAAGAGCCCTTGAAGAAAGATATGATGCTCGACGAGTCCCTAGAGCGAGCAGAACCCATTATGCTACTCTTGCACGCGACAGGGGAAAAATGGAAGACTTACTACAGGCTACTACTTCCTGATACAGACCGAACTTTCCGTTCAGAGCATTTCCAGAAGCAGATGCACTCGCTGAGTCTACTTCAGGCGATAAATTTAGCAGACGAGTGGTTCAAACAGCTATCTCCCGGATATTCTTTCGTCTCAATAACACATGGTTTACTATGTTGATCCTCGAACTGACTATTGCTAAATGTACTTCTATCTTTCAGTTGCAGAGGCACAGTATATTCGATAAGGTTTCGGTACGGTTCCGTTTTGTGGTCTTCCGTGAAGCGATCAGTTGGAGTATGCTCCTGGTTTACCGGTTCACGTTTCACCATGTTTACACTTCGATTCGAAGTCGCAGTTCCGTTTTCTATTGATGGCAATGAACACAAATCGTTTATAGGTGTAGCCTATCGTAAACGCTGTTCGAGTGCTGTGGTGAACGTTGGACAAATGAACGTTAGTGGGGACTGTATAAAAAAAACGTTCGATGGTCTGAAAAATTCTGCACTCCAGTTGAGTGTGATCGAATAGGATTAAATAGCTGAACGGTGTTGTTTAGAAAGATCGCAAAATTTGAGGACTGTTTACCATTTCGACAACGGCCAGAGAGTGGTCACTAAAATTTTCTAAAGTTAGGCGGATTGCCTTCAACTTCCCTCACACACAAAGTGCAACGTGATAGACGAACTGGTAGAGCATCTGTGTTGTAGCTGCTAGTGGAAAATAGGCCTTCGAATCAGTACTCGGCACCGAATATTTACTAGCTTTTAGCAGAATGCTGGACTTCGTGAGAAGACGCCACGCGGGACTTTTCGTGGATGTCACAGAGTAATATCTCAAACTTGGGTATTTAAACCTTTAATACACAAATACAGCATTAATAACATAATAGTAACGATGGAGAAGCAATGGTAGAGGAATGACGTCAGTTAAAGCTATGAGGTGCTAAAGCTAGTAGTGAAGTGAGGATAACAACGAGATAATGGCATTCGAATATTACTATGCCATTAATAAGTAATTAACACAATTACATTAACAGTAATAATGAATAATTACCAAGAAGTAACCGTTGGTTAGCCGTGAGCGATGCCGCGTCGCCTCTATCCGCGGCCGGCGCGGCGGCTGAGGTAACAGTATGCTGAGGCGGAGAGGGAGACAGATGGGCTGTATTTCCGGCTGAGATAAGATTTCAACATTATAGCGATGAGGTGCATTTTAGTGTATCAATGAGGACAGTAAGTGATGAGTCATCTACGGAACACAGCCAGGCGGCTGGTCGTGGATAACGCTATGTAAGCAACGTGAAGTTTGAGCATCGATGGGTGCCACCATTGCCTAAGAGTCAAGGGCCACTATGATAATGACTGGAAACTGATAAGCCTATAGCGGCTTAACAGAATACACAGCATAAGTTGGCTACTCAGCGGCCTTGTACGCATGGTGTATCGTGTGGGAGGTATGGTACATGCCACCGATGGCGTTGCAGACAGAACGCATTTTAGGATAGCCGCCGCTAATGACAACGCACCGCAGATCAATTGATAAACAATGGATAGTGACACTAGGAAGAGGATCAGAATGATGATGACGATACACTGAGCTGGTGGGAAACGTGACGTAGTGACGATGATGCGAAGTTAACGTACAATTCGCAACTGTCATTCAATAATGATATGATGAGTCCAATGTACAGTAATGACTATGTGCACTATGACTTAACAACTGCGATAATCTACATTGGTGACACACGAGATCAATACGGTACGGATCTAGAAGGCGAACGAGCCCTGACAGGCGCGAACCAGGATAACAATTCACGAAGCTATTTATATGCTTCCGGAGAAGGCGGTATTTGGCACAGGTCCAGCATCATTACCGAAAAACATCCGTCGGTTACCTCTCCATATCCTCTCAAAATCCTATGGTCAGCTGGCAGACGACTGCTCTCGCCAGCATCCTCATTCTCATCTTGTTATTGTACGCACGATAAATTTTGGACAGTAATAACAAACAACAAGTTCAGATTCTAAGAATAGGTTTGCGTAACAATACTGTTTATAGCGGTTCAGATTCTAAGAATAGATTTGCATAACAATACTGTTTACAGCGATCAAAGTTCCTTAGGATGGGATCAAGATATTACCGTTCTACGAAATTTGCTAGGAAACTTGAGAAAAACGGATATGACACTTATTTCCGAAACTTACAGTCATACAAAGATAGAAATAGATATAGAAGAAAAAATAGCAACTACTCTGGGAATAGCTGCTATATGTGTGACAACGCTTTAAAGCTGGACGCTTTCGATCGTTCCTTATGAAGAAGAGGTTACAGGCGCTGAAATTTCACACGTTTCCTACGAGAGAGTTGCGAAATGAAATGTAACCTTAATAAAATGTTCTGCATAGAGGAATTATTACAATTTTTTTCACAGAACGGGTGCTATTTAATTAATTTTTTTATTCTATTTGATCCGTCTTCATGTCTAGTGCGCGGATCAGAGCACTTCTCACATCAATTCGTTTCCTAGCATCCATCGTCCACGAAAGTCTCCCAAGTTTTTTAAGTGTAGCTTCGACTGCTGTTTAAGGATTTTCATTTCATCTTGCATGTAGTATAATGCTGGTACGTTTCGGCGGATGTCGCTGAGTTGCGTATTAGTGTCCCCTTCCATGCTCTGAAGAAGGCGATTCTGCCGAAGCGTCTGCCACGGTTGCGTTGTATGTGTGTTATTGTATGGAACTAAATGTGTTCTGTTTAACAACCTCGCGATTGCTGAAAAACTGCTAATTATTAATCCAATGCCGAAATTGATAGAAACTCGATCCTGAGAACTGTTTCCCATCCAGGTGTTCCTTCACGCGGACACAAAGCTGTCTAGCCGTTTCCCCAATGTAATCCTCACCGCATAACTTCTGTGAGATCATGTATATTGTACCTGAAACTCATGCAATCTGGGTCTCTCCCTTCAGGAAAAATCACACAATGAGCTGTATAAGCGATCATAGAAGCCGTTGCGAACTAGATGACGGCGTTGAATAACTGTGCGGAAGCTCAATAACCGCCGCATAACTTTAAAGACCACTTTTGCTTAGGCACCTGTTTATGGCGTAACTACTTTCGCTTGATATAAAAGGTAGCTTGAAAGCGATCTTTCTTGAGCTTGAAATATTCTTATTCTGTGAAACAATTCTACCTTTTTGTCTTTCCCGAGTCTCATAGCCATTGGTAATGGCTATTTTTTTCGTGCCAAGATTAGCAATTCCTTCCTTTCCTCTTCTCCCGTGCACATATTTTTTACGCGCTCGGTACGTGTTTTTGATGACCACTCTCTTTGAGAGTGGAGCTTCTGGAATTGCGACTTAGCAAGAATAGATTTGGTCGTCATAACAAACTTAGCAAGGAGATTTTACTTTAGAGCCAATTTTCTAAAATAGGTTAAACGCATAGAATTTTCGATATGAACAGGCTGCTCCTAACCGACGAAATACTTCTATAGTCTAGCAAGAAAGCCTAATCTTTAACTTTAAGCACATCTTGGGGGTCTATGGACACCTTCACTCGGTATCTCGTTTTCAAAAAAATATGAATGAACACATAGCACTGAGACAGAATGACGAAGATAGAGAACAAATGAAAGCTCCATTAATTAGTTCAAACAGCCTGTTATGAGCGAATAGTTATGTGTGTCACGTTTATCTGTACATCTCTCATAAATTTTTGCGAAGAGAATAAAACGATAATTTACCGAGTAGAGGTGAAATGTACCACTTTTTTCAAGAGCACTGCACCAACGAATATGTTTGCAAAAACTCCTTTACGGCATTATAGAGAAAAAACAGAACGCGGCTAAAAGAACAACGGTGAAATGAAAAACAAGATCTTCGGCGAAAGTATTCTACCAAGCTCTCATAGGACACATGAGAACAAGGCTGAAAGTTTTCAGGGTAAATCACCGTCTTAATATGAAAACCAAGACATACAAAAACAAAGCCCTAAAAGCACTAAACGCCAAACGGTTGGTTTCGCTTCCAGAAAAATGGGTGGCAGAGACGTTGGCTGTTTTATAACACTCATAAACATGTGCATTGCTGATCCCCCCTCTCCGAGATGTTACCAGCCGGTTCGTCTGCAGGCGGTGTGGACCGCCCACAGGTAACGGAGAGTGGATTAATCACGGATCAAAAGCGACATCGTGCTTCCGCTAGATGAAGGTTGATCTAGCTTTGGACTCCCTGTTGCTGCTGCGCCGATTTAAAACCTTTTATGACAATTCCCAGCATTGGCTTTCTATTAACCACGGCATTGGATTGTGAATGCGTTACCAGACCAAAAAATTATTGGATTATTAATTGCTAAGAGAGAAAACGACACATTTATATACCCTTTTGTGTATGCAACGACATGTCAACAGATTCGTGCGTGGGTGTGTCCACGTTTATGCGCGTTTATGCGGACTGCCTTCTATGAGTCACTTCAGTCAAAAGGCTGCAGCCAAGTGATTGGGTAATAGAAACGAGGTGGTTAGGAGTCACTTCCAACAAATGCACTTCACTTCTACTTCAGGAGATACTAGGAAGCTACCCGTGAATATATCCAGGTCACAACCCAGAACTCGTTAAACACTTCGTAGGTGTGATTCACTCAATCAAGTAGAAATGCCACTTACTGAACCCCAAAAAAGCCTTTCGATGGAAAAGGAAAGTGTAAACCAATGAAGGTCTAGCATGCCTGGATCTTGTAAGAGCAACGCGACGATCTGTGGCTTCGGTCCACGCCCACTTTTTTCTGAGTACACGAAAAGACGCTGAACATTCGGCACCCTCTGTGATACTGGAGACGCACTATTCTTCGCAAGACGCGCCAATAGAAGAGCCAGCAGCGTTGGAGCCTCCGTCAACATAAATTTTTCCCATGAACATGAATTTCATTCGAACAACTATTACCGGCGTTCACAGTCTCTGTTGACTACGAACCGGCACGAAGCGTATTACGGCGACCATTCTGTACGCGCTCGAAGTTCTGTGGAAAAGCCCGCACACTCATTGAGTTATCATTGAGGATTCTAACGCTACAATTCGAATCACAGCTTCGTCTGAACAGCATCAAGTTGGAATTTACGGAAAAGGATGGGATGAGCTGGATGAACACCTTTAGTTTCACGGAGAAAATCCATTGCTGTCCAACCTTTAGTTTTACGGAGGAAATCCATGGCTGTCCGAGTTTTTTCACTGCGGCGAGGAACATCCACTGTACCTCTCAGTTCCAGAAGTCCCACGCTTTGTGCAAAGCGTGTGGTGATGGAGATTATCTTAATGTTATAGACCACGTCTTCGTAAATCGAGGGTTCTTCCTAAACGGTATTGCGATTGTCTCAAAATTTTGTAAAAAATAGTATGAGGCCATCCTTTCCTTTGTGAAATACTCCATTTTCCCACAAAAAAGCAGAAAAAAGAGGCAGAGTTCAAGAAACAAAATTTCTTAACTGCCATGAACTGGGACCTATTTAGATGGGATTCAGGGATCTGCCTATCCAATCTCGTACATGCTAAACGACCTATGAGCACTTTTTTTCTACTTGTTTGACAAATTAAAAAAATACAGGAACCCGTTTGAAATTCGGTACATCCAATAGTGTTAGAAAACTACGAGATCAACTTTAAGGTGAAGTCACCACGACTAAACTTTCCATACCGTTCCTGCATTATTCAATCGTTAACACTTCCTTGGCCGCATGCATACCCAGCTAATATTTCAGGAAGTTAGTGCCACACTAAGAATTGGAATTCTTTGAAGTAAATTCCTCTGTTTTAGCATCCTAGCCAATTTATACCGTGCTTCGGTCATGTGAAGCGGGGGATCATATGAGGTGCGTTGCAATCAAATGTAATAGCGAACAGTTGAAGAAAGCTACTACGAGAATATGAACAGGAAGAATGGCACGAGAAATTCGACGTCTATTTTCAATCAGCGTAATATTGAACATCACACACCTTCGACAAGCGACTGCAATCCTGATCTATAACCTCACCCTTCATGCGATTTAAGAAAAAGTCTTTTTGTGGTCTCTCTTCCTATTTTCAGATAGTTCTCGATGAGCACAAACAGGGTAATAAATTTGATTTTCCTGCTTTTCGTCGTTTCTTCATGTTTCACGGTTCTTCTAAAACGCTCTTGAAAAAAGGTATGTGGTAACGAATTTTAAGGAACATGTTCTCATCTATTACTGTTGATTTTGTGTCGTGATTCCTATTCCAAACTCTATCGTTTTCGGACTGCCACAATATTTCCGCCCATAAGGGATTCTTTTTGGAGAATTATGGCCATGTTTTCTATTATTCGTCCTGTCTATTATTGCAGCTATCATTTCTCTTTGTTACCATTTATCTGAGAAAAAATTTGGATTTGAGACAACCATTCATTCTTTTTTGCACTTTTATGTTTTTCTTTCTTGGAAGGTCGTCGTAAACCGACAGCAAAAGTTGGAAAATAAAACATAAATGAACCGTTCATTGCTCATTTTTTTCTTTTGCCTTTACAACATTCGCTTTGTTTGCGTATTTTTGAGACCCGAGAATCCTTCCGAGAATCCTTCAGATGTTTATCCAGTGAGAATAAAGGCAGCTTTCTTCTATGTCGATTGTGGTGTCCCAACAAATCCGAAAATCCTCATGTTAACGAAGAAATTCAAGTGATTAAGGATCTACTCAGCATAGTTGTTCTATCGATGATTGTCTTCATTTTCAGATTGATTTGACGACGAATATGCTCGAGTATTTACATGCCTTGCTCTTCACTGTTTCAGAGTAGTTGCTACCTTTATAGGATGCTTCTTTCCACTGGTGCTCCACTCCATCGGTTTCGACTCAATGCGATAACAGGGACTCACATACAAATACGATCTAATAAATATCTGTAAAAGCTGTAAACAATCGTATATAATCGATAAGGGTTTGATATAGAAGAAAAGTTCGAAATATTAGTCGAATGAGACCTTTACTAACTTAATGTTAGCCCAATAATCAATGGAAATCTTGATTATTAAAGCGAGGACGAGTGGAAGTCGGTCTTTAGGAACACCAAAACTCCTCGTTACATAGACCACTTTGGTATGCAATATATGTAAAGTGCTTTATAAAGCTCTTGACTACTTTCTTCTTATAATCGTTGATTGCACCCGTACGACATTCAGCGCTCAAGCCATCCCTATAGAAAAGCAGTTCTGTAATTTTATAAAGAGTCAAAAATTGACCATTAACCACTAGACCCACGCAAGTCGGTATTTAAGATAAGAAATGATTCTGTCACACTGAGCATATTATTATATCCCCGCCACCATTACGGCACATGGGCTCACCTCTGGCAACTGGACAGCTCTGACAAGCGACAATTGGGAATTGAGGCTTCAATGGAAGAAGCTCTTGCTATGAGGTGATTAGCAGGATAACCATGAAACCTAGATTGTAGCCCTTCGTCGAGTAAATGGAGCCGTCACTTGAATGGCTGTTGCAAAAGGTGATCCATGACTTTTCCCTCCCACTTTTCGGGCACTCAAGGTTATCTAGCTTCGAATCATGTTAAGAATGGTGAGTAAAATTGCTCTACCATCATAAGCTCAACACGTTCCCTCGCTCGTGAAGAACTCAACCACACTAGACGTCACACTTGCCAGAGTTCGAAGTTTCCAGTGAGCCGGAAAATCATCAAGATCGCGTTGTCAAGGAAAAGACCTAAAAGAAATCGAAGACCAAGTGCATGTTGTACGTTTTCTATAGGCCTTTTAGTTGATTTCTTTCAACAACCACCTGTATCACACGTCGGCCCGTTGATCGTTGAGTGACTAGAACCGTGGCCAGTAAATCTTCTATTTTTCCCGTCACGTGCAAGAGTAGACCATTGGGTTCTGCTCGCAATAGAAACTCGTTGTGCATCATGTGTTTCTTCTAAGTTTATCGTGAAGAACTCTGTGCATCGGATCGGTGGTCTTCCTGCAGTGCGTTTGACATCCCGAGCAATCCAGTCGCTAACGGCTCCTGTCTACCAGTTATCGTTCATAAGCACTATGTATTCCGTCAGCGTTATTTCCGACGGTTCGGCTTACAGAACAGCATCATTGATTTTTGATCGCTGACACGGCTCGGAGCTTCGGATCCCTTCCCCTACTTGTGTGACATGGAATACTCCTAGCATCGCCCTTACGATTACTCGTTCAATAACGCTAAGTGATCTTCCATCCTCCTTATGCAGCGATCAGGTTTCTGACGCATACGTTTGGGAAGGAAGTATCGTGGAGTCGAAAAGGTGGGCACGGAGTCGGGTGTTCCATGTTCTCTTCACTGCATCCTCTATGATCTTAAAAGCTCCACATGCCGCTCGTTTCCTTCTGCACAATTCTGGAGTTAGGTCGTTCATCGTGTCAATTTGCCGACGTAGATAGACGTAACTGAACCATTCAGAAATATTCGTTACATTGAGAGTGAGAGCATAACTGACCGACCCGTTCCTCATGAATATCGTCTTTGCGTTATTTAGTCCAAGAAAAATTTTTTCCGCAGGCTCTATCAAAATTGGCAAGCAACCCTCCCGCCCGGTTAATGTTTGGCGTTGCAAGAACGATGTCATCAGCAAACCGAAGATGGTGTAATTGCCGACCATCGATTATCATTCCCATGTTGTCCCATTCCAATATTGACATAATGCTTTTCGAGGTTGGAGATAAGTAATTTTCGGCGAGATGGTATCGGCTTGGCTAAACCCTCTTCTGACGTCGATGTTAATATCGTTGAAAAATGCTGATATCTTCTTCGTATTCTTGTTGAGCAGACACGAGGTGTTATTTTTATTTCTTTATTTCACGTACAAGCTGACGTTTCGGCGGATTTCGCCTTCCTCAGAGCCTGGAAAGGTCATGTTGACAGCAATCTATTCGGCCAAACACCTCCATAACCAAACAGAGAAAACGCTGAACCAAGATTTCAATCACATTGAACACAGAATAGCTTCTTTGTACACTCACCGCTTTCTATGAGGCTTCCACTGAGTATGTCGCGTGGAGACCAACCGCACAGAGTTCACATGGAAGCGTAATATGCCTCTCCCATCAAAATAACAGCCTTATATACTGCCCAATATCACGTGTGATAATGAGGCATTCTTCGCTGCGGTTCATTTTCGGATTTCTGGAATTAATGCAGAACGCCTCGAGAGTTTTGCGCGCTTGTGTTCTCGATTCCTGCGCGAGGATCGTGGCACGTACTTCAAAGTCCTCCCCGCTATGTCTCTGGGTCCCTATGCGTGCCTAGTGGGGTATTTGGTTTACGTTTGCCGACTAGGTGTTCTTTTTATGCGGACACAGAGGGGTCTGCCCGTTTCGCCAATATATTCGTCTCCGCACGTCTTACAGGAGATCAGATAAACTGTACCCGAGCTCATGCAATCACCGTCTCTACCATTAGGGCAAAATGTGCAATTTTGCGTTGCACATAGACGGTTATATAGGCCGTTACGAACTAGCTGGCGCCTAAGAGTTCTCGGTGACATTTTAACTACGTTTACCGAATTTTCTAGACCAGCCCTTTCTTAAGCAGCGTTTTATAGCTGCACTTACATCATTTGAGATGAAGGGTAGGAGAAACGGGACCATTTTATCGCTAGAGTTGTCGTTTGGAGGCCTAGAATTTCTTCTACACCTGTCCCGAGCTACAGTTTCGTAGCCATTAGAAATGGCTATTTGCCGCGCCAAGTTCCGGGACTCCTCTCTCGCTCTCTTCCCGTGCACACGTTGGCTGCTGTTCGAAACATATTTTTCTACATATTGTCTACACAGCTAATGATTGGTCTAACCTTAAACAATGATGGATCGGTAGACGCAAGATCATCGCTGGATACTAGCTTATGAGTTTTTATAAGCAAGTACAAGACGGGACATGTTGGTAAGCTCAACTTTTTAGTTGAGAGATAACTGATGGTTTTAAACCAGCAGCCCTTGCCATTTTGGCCCATTCGTGGTTCAATTTTCGGTATTTACTTTTAAACTCCTTCTCAGATGATGGACGATAAAGCGAAGCATCTTCAAGATGCTTTTTCGTTATTTCAACATCTAACTGATGGGGAATTACGACAAACTCTCCACCCTTATCACTAACGGATAGTCTTATGTTTTTCAACCTTATCAGCTCTCGTACCTCTCGCATACCACGTTTTTGCACTGCAGTGAGGTTTGAGCTGTGTCTTTTCGCGCGATAGTGATTAAGGACTTTGAAAGTTTCATTCGTAAACATCCGAAATTTAACATCAACTTTATTATTGGGCTCTTGTTGTCTAAAGAACGGCTGAGGAAATGGTGCTATTGGTAGGGCTCCCCACTTGGTGTTGTTCGCGCCTATTTTGCGTTTCATCTCTAGCTTTTTTTGCGGAGTCTATCTTGAAGTTCATGTAAACTACATGCGACCCTACGCAAGGTTTATCTTAGAAATGGGTTCAGATGGTGAGAAACTCGGTCCCCAATTCTAATAACGAGCGCGCACCGTCAGGGAGAGTCATGCCTCCTAACACGGTTAGCCTTGGATTTTCTTGCACATTATTTTTCCTACTGTGACCTGTTTGATGTTCGTTAGCGGTATTTCTGTGCGCTCTTGAAGCCGTGTTATGCGATTTACTCAAAAGGTCTTCGAATTTTCTCCGCAAAGTTACTTTAGCATTAGACCTAATAGAGTTGCAAATCAACACTGACCTACCCACTATTCTCCTCCAGAGGCGGTCCTCCAAATACTGAGCACAAAAAGTTTTCCTTCGTCTCGCACTTCTTCCACTTGGCGAACATCTCGTTTTGTCGGCTTCGTAGACAGGTGCGTAGTATTCGCAATTCGATGTCCAGTACTCGGTGACTGTCCTCTGGTAGTCCGCATACATCGTATAGTCGTCTTCGCTTTGATGAAGTTCGGCACGACTCGGTGTTTTAGACAGCGGCGGAGAAAGTGTATTGACTGTCGAGCTAAGACGATCTTTTGTCTAAGTGACAGCGCTTCTTTTACAAGTCGGAAGTATCTTGCTGGTACATCCTGTAGTAAGGATGTAGCTGATATCATCGTTGTGAAATTACTCTATGACTATCAAGGGCTTCGATGATTGCTTCTATCTTAACTGAGACAAAGGCTTTCTGTAAATCGATGGAAGTGAGGCAGGGGCGCTCTTTTGTACTCTCGCGATACTACAATAAGTCTTATTATGGCTTGGATGTTGCCCATCGCACTGAACCCTTTTCGAACCGCTGGTTGCTCACATGGCTACCTTTGGGCCAGTGTTCTGTGTATCCTGTTTAGAATAACTCGGGTGAAAAGTTTGTAGACGACAGACCACAAGCAGATTGGGCGATAGTTGCAGGTATCGTGTAGGTCACCCTTCTTGAACAGTAACATGGTCTTGCTGGTCTTCCACTGAGTAGGGGACCATGCATTCGGAGAGGTAGCGTGTGAAAAGCAGCGCCAGCGTGCTTACGAGTACTGGCGGAAGGTTCGTCAGGTGTTCAGATATTATCCTGGCCGAACCTGGTGCTGTTCGATTTTTCATCGACGAAATTGACATGTCGGATTTCAGAAGGGAGAACGGGTGGTACAACATATCCATCCTCTATTTCATATGATGGAAGGTGGATGTGGCTATTAAAGAGAGCTGAGTAGTATTCGAGAATGATTTTCTCCATTGCATTTCTGGACGCTATAATTGTTTCATCTGGGCGATCGAGTGCAATCATCCTGGTTGACGAAGCTTCGGTGGGCTTTGTAAATGGTTTTTCCCAGCCTTTGCAGCTTCGACCGTAACTGCTGCTCTTCTCTCTTTAAGATCTTCGTTTTTATCGCCCTGTCTGCACTGTTTTGCAAGCTCGGACGTTTGGTCGGCGGTTGCCTGCAGTCATGCAATTCCACGCTGGCGTATCAGATCGAGTGCTTCTGCAGGCAGACGTTTCTTGGGGATTTCCGAGCTCTCAGCTTCCATAGATCTAGCGTGAGGATGTTTGATGAGCAGATCGTATTCCTCGTCGATGTTATCGATGACGGCATCTACCCCAAGAGCAGACTATTGAACAAAAAATCTCAGTTTATATTGGTATTGGGACTTCGTATTTTGAATTTAGCCGCTTTTTTCTCCTTTTCCGCGAAAAATGAAATCTTGCGCGATGGAGGTGGTGGTCTGATCCCGTGTTGAGTTTTGGGACGATAGCGACATCAGTGAGGCAAAAACCTTCGATTTGCTATGATATGGGTTGCTTCATTATTGTACTCTCCACTTGGAGACTCGTACGTCCACTGTTGAGGTGGGCTCTTCTGGAGTCGCTAGTTAGAGTGAATGGTCTTGGTCGTCATCATAAACTCGGATACCCGCTCACCCTGCTCGTTTCTTTTTAATACGAGGCTCCCAATGTGACGTCCTTCAGACGTTCTTCTTGGTCTAATCTTAGCGTTAGAGATCTCCAGTGATAACCTCTAAGAATGTATCAGCTTGCTCTGTAGAACTTCTCCAAGTCCAAATGGAATGCTATGACTTCTTCTTTGTCATATTTTGATGTCAGCGCGTCAGCGACGAAGGTTGTTAAAACTGGTGGTATCCATATCCTTTTAATCGTAAATATCCGATTCGGGTTGTTAGTTGTTGGAATAAATCGATGTTCGTAGATAAACTCGTGTCGACTAGAACTCGGAAGCCGCCGACTCCTCTACTGTCGCGTGATCCGAGGAACAGTTCCTCCCTCTGGTCTCGCAGAGGGTGTTGGATGGCGTCGGTCGTCTAGTCTCAGCCAGGCCGGTGAAATGGCCTCTTATCCTTCTTGTTTGCTTGGCTAAGTCTTCTATCAAGTACTCAATGCTGGAAGCATACGTGCATTGTAGACACCTTTAGTTCTTTGCGATCCAGGCATCTCACACATGCCCTGAGATTTTAGCAGCCTCTCCGTACTCGTTCTACCCAACACGGCCAAATCGCAGCTCTTGCGAGGTCGGAAAAAATGAGAGCCGCTTCTTTTGTTGTGTTTGGCTTTTTAGATACCCAAGTATAGCTTGCTCAGCTCCGAACGTGGAGGCTGGGTGTGCTGCTCATGGTTAGCCACCAGTCTCTCCCATGAGGCTTTTAGTCCCAATTGACTCGTAGAACACAATCCACCCATTATAATGCACCCACGCACGTGAATGAATGCTTCCACGCGAATAAAGAAGGTGTGTGTCAAATCGGCGCAGTAGAAACAGGGCGTCAATTTTCTGCAGATCCACCTACGTCTCAGAGAAACATACGGTCGTTTTTGCCTCGCTGTTAACCCCCTATCATCCCCAGCTAGGTCGGCGCTACGCGGCCTCGAAACTAACCAGCTAGGGATCGCTAATAAGAAGGAGATCATTGGTTTATGCTATTAAAAATCGAAAAAACAACCTCTTATTGTATTCAAAGTCCACAGTGAGAAAGATCAACCAAATAGTCGGCACTCTTTGGTCTAACAGTTGCCATGTAGTAAATGTATCATTCATTACAAACGCATAGGATTAAAAAAGCACGTATAGCACAGTGGTGTGAGGCACTTTGCAATACACATAGTATCAATCACTTTCTCTCCAAATTCACTAAGCCTTCCATCCCTTTGAGGTCGCCAATTGGTGCTAGACTTGTACAAGCCACCGCGAGTCATTGTAGAGGCATGGTATGCATTCGGTTACGCAACCCTGCGTAATGAAGTGGAATTCATGGTACCTGTCTCAGGGATTGATCAACGCTGCAGAACTTTTATCTTTCAATCTATCCTTTTTGATAACAAACAAGAATTGGCGGCTGCTGTCGTGCGACTAGAGCCTATTTACCAGTTAACTCCGAAAGAGCTATCTGCATAAGATTATTTTTGTTAAAACCTAGGAGCAAGTGTGATAACGGTGCCTAGAAGTTTAGTCCTCATTATTGAGATTCATTAGCGTTCCAACATTTCCAACTATAGATAGTATCGTTCACGAGATTCTAGAATCGCCGTTCGTCGAACCGCCGAATAGTAATTCGAGCGTACGTTTGTCAAAATACCTTACCGCTCTAGCAGGAAGGAGTAAAAAATTTTTTTTCCGAAGCATTTACTATTCCATGCGTACTGCTTCATACCAGCACTAGAACGATGTGAAGCTTCATCTAATCTAATGTGTTATCGAGAATCTTTCGGCTCTAAATGTGAAACAGTATGTTTCCAATGCTCGGATGACAAATCGAAAGCAACGTCAGCGTTGTTGAATTATCGCCCCTGCTATGAGTTTTCTAAGAACGCTGAATAAGGATGAATAACAGTTCCGTTTTGTGACATTTCCGCGTTGTAGCAGTTCCGTGTCGCATTAGTTGAATTGTGATGCGACGAGCTCTTTCGCAACAGCCATTTCTTTGCTTTTTCAGTACGACGGTGTACAAAGTCAACGAATATCAGCCAATGCAGTCAAGTGGCCATCTCAATGAACAATAAAACGCATATATTGTCATTTTGTTCCCTGGTAGATCAAGAAGCATCCCAGCACCAACTTTTTGCACTCTTCGTTAAAGTGTTCTGCAAATTTTTATTTGCAGCACCATAGCGTCGTGGCAATAGAGACAACAAAGGATGAGGTTGCTGTTGCAAAAGTGTTGGACGAAAAAAATTCACTTAAAGATTGTACTCCTGAAGGTGCAAGCAAGGAGATTCACTTCAGCTTTAACTAGATATTGGACATTTGTAGGAGGAACCACTACCCTCCTTAGGATCTCACCAATAACAAAGCTGAGATAATCGCCTTCCCAAATGCTCGTCACTGAAAAGAATTTCTCTTCTTCTCAGAGCGCAGAACAGCTGCTCTCCGAACTTTGTGACCTCAGCTATGCAGTACTCGTCCATCGGTCCAATAAAGTGTTGTTTAGAAAGGGACGACTCGAAAGTTTCATTCTGGAAAAGTTTCTGCTATTGATTCCACGAGGAAAGGAATAGAATCGCCAGGTGAGGTTGCCTTATTCAAGCGGTTCTCCGCTGATGAAGATCCGACTCGATACAAAGAAGAAGACACCATATCAGGAGCTGCAAAAAATCCAGAAATCGACTTAGGTTATCAACTTTGGGAAAGACTAAGACGTAGAAACGTTTTTTTTACCTCGTCTTGGTGGGTCAATGAAAGAACACCTGCTGGTTAGTCATACGAAGGTTAGAAGAAAGTCGGTTTCTAAAATACGACGAATACTTTGTCTTGGTCGACAAATTCAACTTGCTGTTCGCGGGAATGGGTAGACCAGTGCATGTGGCTGCAGCCTCT
The DNA here is from genome assembly GCA_018806985.1 of Angiostrongylus vasorum. Classification (NCBI taxonomy): domain Eukaryota; kingdom Metazoa; phylum Nematoda; class Chromadorea; order Rhabditida; family Metastrongylidae; genus Angiostrongylus; species Angiostrongylus vasorum. Next base: position 138,010 of record JADANN010000427.1, read on the forward strand.
TAAGCCAGCCGGTCACTGAATTTTGTGGTACGCCATTGAGAGCGATAGGAACCACGTTTTTCAATATTTCTACTCCACCCATTTTGGTACAGTGCTGTATTCGTTGCTGATACCATAGTATTAAATTATTTTTTCTTCATTATTAAATTCCTTGTTTTTCAAATTGAGTGTGGCTATCAGTTGAATAACAACAATGACCAGAAAACTTGAATAAATGGATGTCCCAGGCCTGAGTGAGGTAGAGGCCTCAAACAGCCTGTATAATTTTGCGAAAAACAACCTCAAGTTATTCCAAAACCAAAATCACCACAGATGATCCGATTCTAGCTGCAGTGATAAACGGAGTTTGAAAATTGGCGTTTCTCTTTCTGTAATGGACAACAAGGTGAATCAAGTCAAGAAGCTAAAGTCAAGGAGGTCAGAGTCATCAAAAAAGAACAAGAAACGTTAAGAACTGGGTGATTGCTGTGAGCTGACTGCTTATTTCTTTGAATTCCTTCAAAGTAGAAAAGATATTTTCCGAGACCTAAACATTTCCGTTTAAAATCAAAGATATGTTTTCAGATTAGGAAGGAGGTTTTGCATTCTTTAGAGCGCATTTGTCGAGTTCCGCCCCTATGGCCTACTAAGCCTTCCATCCCTCTGGGGTCGGAAAATCGGTACCAGTCTTGTCTGGGAGCATAGCAATAGTGGCTCGCTACATTGATAGGCCATGCGAGTCATTGATGAGCCGGATATGCATTCCATCGCTTCCAGACGATGAATAATAAAGTCAGAGTGCATGGCACAGCCTTTAGGAGTTTATCAACGTCAATAGCTCTATCCTTTTTTATCCTTTGCTTTCTTAACGTAACGAAAAGCGGGGACTCGTGTGAGTTCTTGAAGTTACTCCAAGGACTCCGTAGCATCCAAGTGGTTGTCTCGAGTAAATCACAAAACGCGTAGATTATTACTTTGTTTTCTGTAGATTGAGAAGCACCCTAGTGCCGGTTTTTAGCACTCTTCTGTAAAGAGTGTTCTGTAAATTTTTTATAGTGCCATGGCGTCTTTACAACAGAGATAACAAAGCATGAAGGTGTGCTGCGAATGTGTAAGACAAAGAGATTTCGCATAAAGATTGCACTTTTAAAGGGGGCAAAGAGAAGGAATCCACTTCAACTTCAACTAGGTATTCGTGGTAATCATTCTAGGTGATCCAATTGCTCCAAACCGCAATGAGTACCACGCAGTGCATATTGGCGTTACACTTTCTGAAAAAGACAACATCGAAGGGTAAAGAAATGGTCCAAAAAGCCAAAGTCAAGGAGGTTAAAGTCATGAAAAAAAAACAAGAAACGTGAAGAACTGGGTGATTTGCTGCGAGCTGATTGCTTATTTATTTGAGTTGCTAGAAAGTAGAGCAAACATTTTCAGAAACCTAAAAAATTTTCATTTTAAATTAATGATTTTTTTGGATTAGATAAGCGTTTGCTTTTCGGGCGCGTGTGGCGCAGTGGTCGAGGCGCCACTGCGACACTCACGTAGTAAGGATTCCCACGCCGATAGCCTACCAAGCTTTCCGTCCCTCCAGAGTCGGCAAATTGGCACCAGACCTATCTGTGAGGATAGCAGGACTAGCTCGATACATCGGTAGGCTACTGCAAGTCATTGTAAAGGGAAGATATGCATTCAATAACCTCCAAACGATGCCTAATATGTCGAGTGTATGGCGCATCCCACTAGGATTGATCAACGCCGAGAGCTTTATCCCCTTTTATACCTTTGCATTCTTTTACATAACAAAAATCTTAGACGTATTTTTAAAGAGGACTATGAACATTACCACTAATCGCTCAACCTTGCTGCCCCTCATTTACGCTGGTCGTGCTGCTCTGCTTATTCACGTTCGTGACACTCCTTAAAGTCGTCCCGTTGATCGCTGAGTGACTCGCGGAAGCGCGAGAATTTTACACTTTTCTCTGTCGCGTGCAGGAGTAGCCCAGTTGGGTTCTGCTCACTCTATTTACTCGAAGAGCGTCATAATTTTCCTCTAGGCTTTTCGAGAAAAACTCTGACAATCCGGTCCGTGGTCTTCCTGCGGTATGTTTGAGATCCCAAAAAATCCGGTCACTAACGGTTCCTGTCCATCGGATCTCGCTCATACGCATCACGTGTCCGGCCCATCATTCGACAGCTTGGCGCGTGGAACGATATCTTTGATAGGATCCTTTCCCTAACTTGTGTCACATGGAGCACTCCTAGCATCGCCTTTGCGATTACTCGTTCAATAACACTAAATGATCTTTCATCCTGCTTAGGAAGCGACCGGGTTTCTGACGCATACGTAAAGCATCAAGTGCCGTTGAGTCGAAAAGGTGGGCACGGAGTCCGGGTGTTCCTTGTTTTCTTCACTAGCATGCTTGATGCTCTTAAAAGCTCCCCGAGCCGCTTTAGTTTCCTTCCAGTCAACTCTGGAGCTATGTCGTTCATCATGCTGATTGTCCGACATAGATAAATCAAAGTGGGTAATTAAGAGAGACTGTCATCGTTGTAACGTGAATGTGGCTTGAGAAACCAATCCGTTCCTCATGAACATCGTTTTTGTGAGATTTAGTCGAAGGCTAATGTTTCAACACGGTTTATCAAAGTCGGCAAGCAGTAGTTTCGCCTGGGTACTGTTTGATGCTATAGGAACAACGCCGCTTGCGCACGCGAGGCGGGAAATAATTTTGGCGAGATGTTATCGCCTTGCCTGGCCTCTTTTGGCTTCGTTGTTAATATGGTTATAGAATCGTGATATGTTGTTTGTAAATTTTTTGTACAGCTCACGAAGAATCTTCATATACTGTGCAGTAGGTCTCTGACTGCCCAGATATTTTGCTGCATCGGCTGAAATTCGATTTGTAGGGTACCATATTGAAAACGCAATGGGAATGTTGTGGCAGAACAGCTCGTTGCTCAGGAATTCGATGGAAACAACAAGGAACCGCTTAGTCACCTTTATTCAGCGTTCATTTAAAAACTCATAACGGGCCCGATATGGCATTCAATTTGTCATTCGCGAAGGAGCAGAACAGATTTTGTTACATTCGATGCCGGAGAGTCAGCGTTTTGGTGATTAGTGGATTCTTCAAATTCCTAGTTAAGTCGTTCACTACCGTAGTGCATTTCACCTTGTAAAGCATATTCTTTCCATATCAATTTTCCACTTTCATTAGTTGCGGTCATCAGTAAGCAATTTTTCAAAATCCGGTGTCCAAGCGCTCGTGCGCCACACAACAATTTTGTGAACTGAAGAACGAATTCTACTGTCATCCACTGCCAAAAATGCTTGAAACGTGTAGAGAAGCAGGGGTTTTCTGATAAGATGAAGCCAAACATCCTCTCAAACGCTGTTTTGGGTAAACAAATACGTATTACTTGGAAACAGTTGATATTGAATGAAACGAATTGACCACTTCCTGTAAGAAAACAGCATTCCGATTTCATTTACGGAGCTCTTTTCTCGAATATCTGTCGAAATGAGTTCAACCAATTATGAGTTTGTAACCACTACATAGAAACTTCACTATACGAACTGTACAACAGCGAATTTTGTTTGGTTGCACGTCGTGGAGAAATTTCGCGCAAATAGCAGCGCTCCACAAACATCTCCGTTTATTAGAAACTTGGAACGCCTAATAAAATGGTTACTAAAGAGGTGTCGGGTCATTCCAACATCAGTCACTTTCTTCAGAATGCCCCTTTGCTTCTTACCATCCCGATGCATTAGCAATTCAAACAGTGAGGTGTCCTTGTGCCCTAGGACAACACCTGGTGCCTTAAAGTGCCCTTAAAGTAGTTGCTTTTTTCCATTTTTTTCTCATCCTGGTTTTCTTTTCCTTCCCTACATTGATAGATTCTTGGTGCCATGTCTCTCACTTCCTGTTTCTGAACCCTTAAGTTCTTTGGGTCTTTTGTTTTGTATAACAGTCAGCGTCGCCATCAATAAAGGAGGTTTCATAGCCGTGGTGATTGGGATAGCTTAAGAAACTTGCTGCCAACAACAATTGGAACGCAATGTTTTGCTTCGGATTTGTCAATCGATATGTTCTTTGACAGATTTTTTCTCAAAAGTGCACTCGTAAGAACGGCTCCTTCTCGACTGTGAATTTATTTATTTATGGGAATGTCAGGATTTTATGCCATAACAACACAGACGAGATGGTGGGAACCCAATTTAAGCAGTGGCACCTGAGGAATTGGCCCATTCATCGAATTTTGTTAAAGCGGTCGCCTTCACATTCGTCGTTACCAATAAGCATTTGAGATTTATTTCACCTCATTAACCGATTTCATGTGATTTCCCATAGCAGAATTTCCGATTTCCATTATTTGACAGATTTTTGTCCAAAACTGTGGAAAGGTTTTCGTTTTAAATTCATCGAGATCGGGAATCACAAAGGCCTTCGAAAAGTCAAAGAGCTGCAAAAATATCTGCCTCGCTGTCTTCATTCACGTAAAAGTGCTGAATGCCTAATCCGTTGCTGCTTTGTTAATAATCTGATCCAGAAAACAGGAAAATGGTTGTCATCCGAATCCATAGTATTTGCTTAGATTTCAGGAGCCGAAAATGAATAGTATCGCAAACGTGGCGAATATGCTGGCCTTTCTCATATCTCTGCAAGTCATAGTTTCGAGAGTGCTGGGATGTGGAGTAATGCCACCCGGTCAAGGTAGTGAATGGAAAGTTTTCATTGCAGTAGACACCTTTCCAGTCTTAGATATAAACTACTCAGCGTTAGATAGACTGAGTAGATGTAGCTCTTCGTCACTATTTAGGAGTTTTAGAACTTTTTCATAAAAATATTCATAATTTTGAGTCGCAGAAGATTAAAAGGAAACGGAGTCCGTAGGAAAAACAAGTTTCAACAGTATTGTTTAAATTTTAATTATTCGTCAGCAAAACTACGGAATCTGTTGCAGCAAGCACTAGGAACTTTAACCTGACCGGCTTCACCTTGCCTACAGCAATGGTTTTCTCCACCACAGCCAGTGTCCCTGCCCGAGTTCCTAGCATTGCAACTAGCATGGGAGGAGCTCAGGCATTTGTATCACGCATTGTAATGCAAGCAGTGAGTTCATAACTCAGCCTTCAAGCTTTTCTTTTTGCTGTTTTTAGATGGATGAAGAAAGCAAATTTGGATTTCCAGAAATTTCGTCTGCATTTTCGTTCCAACACTGTTTGTTTGCCATTGTATAGTATAATATGATTGAAAAAGCTTTCAAATGCAAATCCTACCATCTAGTGAAGAAGTTTGTTCTTGAGGTCATTGATGTTCTCGAACAGCAAGGTCGTGGCGCTGGCCTCTCTGATGGCATAATCGCAATCATTTTGGGTCAGCTCACTGTTCAGATCAATTATAATCCGTTAGAATGCCAGCAAGTAACCGTTGACCAAGATCCAACAATGAATTGTGAGTCTTTAATTTCTAACAACCATTCTGTACCTTTAGTACCTTTAGCGTGCAAGGCATAAGGGCATTCAGATTTCCCACAATTTGTTCTATTCGGTTTTATAATCGTCTAAATTAGGCAGAGAGATGTGCAAATGGCTATTAGCTGTGGGAAGAAAAGGTTTAATGTCATTTCCTGTCGTCGTATTTTTTCCCGATTTCTTAAGGGCTGGAGCCTTCAGAGCAATGTATACACTGAGTGTCCGATTATTATTATTGTTGTTAGTATTAACATAATTATTTGTTGCTGCTATTATCGTTAATATTATGCCAGTGCTTTTTTGCGCTTACTATTCTTATTAATTATTATGGTCAGTAGGAGGATGACGCCAAAAATAGTGATGCTGATCATCATCAGCACGATTTTGGCTCGAATACTTTCGGAATCACAAGCCTTTTCTTCTCTCAGGATGGAAACAATGGTACTAGACTTGTCCGGATCCAGGTCACTCGTTCAAATTCACTCAGGAACCTTCTAGCACTGCTATCCCAGGATTCGAGGTCAGAAACGAGATGACAAGCACTTAAAGTTATAAGAAAGGTAACAAAAATCTTCAAAGAGACGTCTAAGCTTCACGAAATTCGGAATGCCTCTGTGGACGAGGTTCATGTCCTATGTCTTGTCCTCTCACCGACAGTGCATACTGTCCAGACTGTCCAGCTTAACGCTTGCATCATCTAGCCGTCGTGTTGTTTTCTTCTTCTCAAGAAAATGAAGTAAACGAGGAAGAATTCGTCCAGATATACTACCACCTTTTCAATACGGATTATGATGAAGTGAATTCTGGCTGTGTTGAACCTGATAAGGGAGATGACGGATGGCGACACGTTCTGAAAGAAGTTGTGAACCGTTTGAAGTGCTCGACTTCTGCGTCCTTCAATTTTCTTCTTGTTAAATGG
>JADANN010000428.1:0-73755 GCA_018806985.1 Angiostrongylus vasorum
AGGAATACGAAGAACGTATTTCAGAATCCGTTCCTTAAAAAAATCCATAAATTACCTGCCTGGATGAAACATGTATACTCTGCAAATAGCACGATCTATGTTTGGAAATGAAACAATACCTGCAAGGGACCTTCTAAGATTGTTCAGTACGCAACAGAGATAGAAGACAATTATATAGCGGCCAGATTTACTGAAGAAACTAAACAAGTGCTCACCGTTAAGATATTTGTTGCTTCTTTTATACCCTTACTAAGGAAAAACATCTTAATGACCTCTGCCACATAGCCCTGTTTGTCCTTCATTTCGGAGAAAGGGGCTGAAGAGAATACTTCCTCAACTGCTTCCACCCATGATTGCACACAATCATTGTAAACTAAATATTTCTCTTGGCAAACTATGCTTAGAATACGCGATGTACGCATAAAATTCGAGTGGAAAATATTACCAAGCAAACGATATCATGCCTACCCTTGAACTAGAGAGACTAAATTACCTGTGTCCACAAATCCAAATGGGGAAAAACCATAGTACTGAAACTCCAGCTCATTGACGAGCTCAGCCTCTACATCGTCCATCTCCTTTTGATGTACTTGTCAAAACACCTAGCGTTTTCCAGAATTGAAACAAAAATTATTCAATACACTACTAAAACACAAAAGCCAAAATATAATACCGCAAAACGTGTAGTCATATACAAATGAGAAAAAAGAACACGTTTATTAGTGCTTTCAAACAACAATTACAAAACAACCATAAACGAAAACGGGAGTCACCTAACCCCTTCGCGACGATGTCGAACTTCGATAACGGGGGGCGATGATTTCTCGATCGCGTATATGTTCGAAACACACAATGGCAAGAAAAGTGTATCACTCCATCTCACTTGTTTAAGTGCGTTCACTAAAACAACATTAAACTAAGCTAAACTAACTGGAAGGATAACAAAGCATCTGCTCTTCGAATGGCACAGGAAAAACAAGCGGGTGGCAAAGAAGCACAGTGCGGCAAATCGTCAAGAATAACAGATGGCGAAGATGTCGACGAGGAGAATGTTGTTCCGAAGTGTGGAAAGAGCATCACTGGAAAATGCTTCACTGCTGTTGATATTTTTGGGCGGAAAGATTCTTGTAAGCATCATTTTTTGACGAACATCCACTAGGATCACTTGGTCAACCAAAATAAAACAAGGAAAGCTGCAATATACTGTCCGCAGATCACTGCTAGGATTTTTCCAACAATGACGGCAAAAAAGTGCAATACCTACACGACTTTTGCGCCCTCTTAAGGTTGGAGAAACACAATAGATTGAGCCTAAATTCCACGTAACGTTACTATACACCAATCACTGTCTAGGATCTGTTATGTTCTGCTTGAAGGCGCATCAACTCCTGGAGGCAGTGTGTTGTCTACAGGAGATTTCCGCCCTGATAATAGATTACTTTGTTGTTTCCAAAGCGATTCTTCCTTCAAGAAGCTCGAAAATATCTACATCTCCAAGCTCTACTTGGACAATACTCATTGGAATCACATCGATGCATCATTTCCTAGTAGAACAGAGTGTGAAAAAAAGTTAATTCGTAAAATCGCTAAACTTCATCGCTGTAACATTTTAGTCGCGGTGTTAAGGCTTCGCACACAAGAAATCTTAGAAAAACTAAGCAAGGACTATTCAGAAGTAACTCCATCGAGCAATGAACGTTTAATGGCGAGGGGACTATGTGGACTAAATGAAGGCGAATTTCAGGAACAGAGTGGTAGTACCCATATTCGCACTTCACAAAAACAGCCTAGATATGTACTCCATGCACTGACGAAGATGACGAATCCAAAAGTGTTTGTTGATCTCTCGTTAAGAAAGGAATAGAACGAAATAATCAAGGAAAATCTCATAAGAATTCCCTATTCCGAGCATTCTTCTCACACGGAAATCCTCGAGTTCTTATTAAGGATAGGATTCAAATTCTATTCTAACAAATCGTAAACTAAGAAGACGGATTGCAACCCCATCCATTATAATCTTCTAGGTCTAAATAACTACGGGTAGTATACGTGCATAGGAATGCATTCCTTCTTTCGGAATCCTAAAAACCGGAGAAAGTCAAGGTAGATGTCTTATTAAGAAAATTATGAAAACTCCAATACACCTGGATTTGTCACGTTGGTTTCCGTTAGTGTTCTCTTCTCAAGGAAATGCGCTGGGTAGGCGTTTACGTGTCAAATTCATGTAAGTGTGAGCTAAAACTGAGCTCCCAAAAGAATATGTTGTCTCATTAGGCTAAAAAGGATAAAGCTCTCAGCGTTGATCAATGCCTGAGGGATGCACTATCCATTCGATCTAATTAAGTATCGTTTGGAGGCGATTGAATGCATATCTGGCCTTTACAATGACTCGCGGTGGTCCACCGATGTATCAAGTCAGTGCCGCTGCCCTCCCAGACAAGTCTGGTACTAGTCTGCCGACCCCGGAGGGATGGTAGGCTTGGTGGGCCATGGGCTAGAGGATCGATTCCACGTGTGTGTTGCAGGGCGCCTCCGACCACTGCGCCACACGCGCCCTATATTGTCTCATAGGTCTACAGTTTAGGTAGCCTGAATGCGAGAAAAAGTTATTCGTGATTTCATTCGATGTATACGTAGACCATCTCTTACTACTCAGCAATGGTTTGTTCATGGTCTAACGGTGCATGTAGAATGATCAAGGCATTCAATACAACAACGACATTTGTAAATTGCTAAATTGGTGTGGGAGCTTCAAGCCTGGGAACACTAGATTCCGGTAGTGTGAATCATGTATGAGACGTGCGATGTTTGACCTGCTGTCACCATGAAACTGTCAATAAAAACGTTAAGGAACAACTGCTACGGAGGACATATGTCAACCTTCCTGTCATGAAGCGCACTTTGAATGAACGCCGTACGGTACTCTGAACTGCATACTAAGGTTTCGCACTTCGCTCAGCACATCTTCAGATGTGTTTTCGTCCGTGTTTGAGACTGGAGATTTTCACGGACGATTCCTGTACCAATTTGCTCACCCCGGAGGGATGAGAGGCTTGGCGAACCACGAGCAGGATCGAACAGCACCGTGCTAATGATGATCGGCACCACTATCACTGTTCAATCCGTCTCCTTTTAATGAGGTATGGAACCAAGAAAGCACCAATGAAGGCACAAAGGAATGTTGGCCTCAGAAATTTCGTCAAGGTAAATACGACGTCGAAGGTGAGTAAAGTCGTGGACGGACTACAGTTGTTGACAACGAATTAAAGGGTTTATTGGAAACAAATACGTGCACAACTAGTCGGAAAACTCGTACGCATCTTCATTGTGAAATACAACCATAATGTTGTTGAGTATTTGCAAAATCCAGGAACTCCGGTGTCTGCGGTGAGGACTGACCACGCTTATACCCTTTAAAAGGGATAACACATTCAGCATCGATTTGTGCTCTCCAGATCAATCTCGGTGATGGGTAATTGCCGATAGCGCCTATAGATCAATAACACGGTTGAGAAACAAGCGAAACTAAGGACTCAGATGATGTAGTGGTGAAGCCGCTAGTGCCCGAAAAGGCTTATAGCGTGTTCGGTCCCCACCAGACACAAGTGGCCCGGAGTTCTGCAAATATCTCAGCAACATTACGATTATGTTTCACACAATACCCTGCCAGTCCTTGGTTGCTCAATTCTTTTGTGCACGAAATCCAAGATCTGACGCAGAAGATGGTACAAAAGCAAACGTTTCGCGGTTTCTAAAACATAGAAAATTGATTTCGGCGAAATGAGAAGATATGCATCTTGCACGGTAGGGTGTGGGTTGAGAGAAGTTAGTTTGAAGTTAAAAGCAGCCATTGTTTTCACGATTGAAAGAGTTTTTGCGACAGCAAACACGGCTTTTAACCTTTGAAAAAGCAAATAAATTGTACTAAATATAGGACAGACGTCACGTCAGAGATGACCAAAGCAGGAGAAAACAGGCTTGGAATTTCTCATCTTGAAAACTCAAAATATGAAGTAAAGCCGCAGAAGTGCCCACAGTATAAGGGTTGCATTCTATCAGAGACTCAATAACTTTCCCGAAGTTTCGAGGTGACTTTGAAAGGTACGTAACGGCAATGAGTTCTTCAAATGGTACAGACATACCCAGATGCCCAGCACATTACATACATACGTCCATAAAATATATACACACAAACACATAGACACACATGCACACATAAACACATATATGTATACATATATATATATATATATATATATATATATATATACATACATGTATATATACATATACAGAACCACGTACATTCAACAGCTTGTATACTAAAAAAGGAACGGATAGGGGCAATACTTTTAGAAGCTCTGAATAAGAATAGCAAGTTCAGAGAAACTCGACAAATGGACGTTGCAGGGAAAAAGAAAACAGAATTTTTTGTTACAAACAGAAATAGAATGGAACACAAATAGAAACATTTGATGACTCTACTGACCAGCCGGAAAGAAGCATTTGTGTTGTATAACTCGATGACTGGCCAGGGAAGGTCTAAAAATATTTAAGACACTGGAGTACGAGGCTTTGTTCCATTAAGCATGCACAGAGGACCACTGGTCACAAAGGCTTGCATTGTAGTGCAGATGAGTCCACGAGAAGACGTCCATGCACAATTTAATGAATCATAGAAAACGTATACACACCCGAGCAACTGCTACACAAGCCCTAACTGCCACTTCTCTAAGCCCACAGACAACTACTCACAAAGAAGTCGTGACCAATCAAACTGTTGCAGAAAAAACCTCATGAAATTTGTATGTTCACGAAGTGTGGAAGTCAATCCGACAAGTAGGTATACATACGAACTCGAAATTTTCAAAACATCACTCACCAGTGGGTACTCCCGGTGTTTTGTGCTTTCTAAAAGAGCAATCCTTTCGTCCTTCCATCCTGGTGCCTCATCAAATAATGCTGCTGCAGAAAGTGGAGGCCAGCACAAATAGTTCCTCGACCAAAAACAAATGGTCTTCCCCACGAATTTATCTCCGTGGATCATAAATTACCATCCGTTCTTCCCACTTAAACGTCAACGCCATGTTGGCAGGAAATTTCTTCCCGCCACAAGACGGCGTGCTCCTACCCAATATACTGTACAATGCCACTGCCTTGCTCGGTGAGTCAAGACCTTCAAAACGCCGATGAAGACTTCCTTTAGCATGTTCTCACATAGATCCCAATGAGGACCGGAAACACAAGCCTTATTCACGACTACGAACATGTGCTTAGGTTTCGTATGTTTAAATCCACATCTAAGTTCCATGTGCAGAAGGTTGTGATCTCAGAGCCTGAGGAGTGAAATCCAACAAATGTCGTTCATAACAGAACATTCGCATTCACAATGATACATATAGGTAAATGTATGAGAAAATGATCCGGAAGAGGAGGAGATTTCCGACGCATGAACCTAGGAACAGAACTTCAATGAGAGCACCTGAATGACGTAAGAACAACATCGTTCAACAACAGCAAGATTGGTTTATTCACGTTCGATACTAACTCAAACACCTGTAAAGTCGTAATTCTATTGCGAACCTGTCGCGAAGATCGAAGGCAGCGGAAGCGTCGAGGGGGTTGCATTCGAAACAGCTCATGATGTGACCAATTGACGCTCACAAAAGCCTAATGGCAAGTTGAAAATCAGAAGAGAAGCCGAGTAAATGAACAAAGAATGAAGAAAATGAGTGAGGAAAAAGGAAAGAGTGGAAATGAAGATAAAATACAAACCTCCATCATTCGCCTCGCTCTGCTGTTCCGTTTTTTCAGTGAAAGGAAACCAAAACTCAGTGGACCATCGGCAGGAAACTCACACTCCGTGGAATAGTCTGTTTGCTGCTTAACAGCACACTCAACGTTCTCAGCACTCTAAAGGACGCTGGCGCCCAGTCACTGTCGCCCGATTTTCAACGAGTCATAGAACCAGTGAATTCCTCATAAAGTGGCAATTAAGACTTCATACCGTCTTAAGTGCGGGCATGTCCATCACCACCAGCTTGGGATGATACAGGCAGGTGCAAACCGTCAAAATTGGCACGTTGACGGTTCTGCACAATCGAACGCGAAATTTATTGAGCAACAAGGCACCATTCGATTCACTGTTCCAGTCATCTCAATGAGAAGCAAAAACTTAAGGACCAACGTACGTTGGAAACTATTGACTGGGACAGCGAAAGGACCTAACTCAGTAGAGAAGCGCATTTCATCTGAAAGAAGACCACTGTCCACGAAAGGAAAAGCTGAGAGGAATACATGAAAGCACAGATGAACAGAAACTCAGAGATGGGAAGCGAAAGCAGAAACACCCTCAGCCCATTTAAAATTCACCCACCAGGCGCGCGATTCAGTAGCGCGCAAAGACCGCCTGGCGCCTCGATTAGGTCGCGTTTGTGGCAACTGGTGAAGAGAGTAGATTATCCTTTAACCAACATGTCTCAGTATACTACCTTCGTCTATTGAAGGCTTAGATATTCGTTTTTGCGAAAATTCCGAATCAGTATCGCGTTTGGTGAAAGCGCTAGATAAGTATGCAGTTTGTGTATCTATAAAGCACTCGGACGCTTTATTTTTTATTAGTACTTTCTGAAGCCAATACGGAGTTTTACAATCATCTGATTTATTTATCCGGACTTATGATTGCGATGACAGGGGTTTGCTTAGGCCTACGAAAAACTGTTTAAACTTATCAAAAATGGGTGAAGATGAATCAGAAATAATTTTTTTATTTTCATTGTTTAGTTCAATGTTATGTAGTAAAAGCGCTAAGTGTGATCTTTGCAGTTCAACCGAAAATAAACCTACAAATAATGTTTCACATGATTTATTTAGCATGTATTACCACATGTAGTATATTATTGTACAATGTTATATTAGCGGCGCATGTAGTGCAGTGGTCGGAGGCGCCCAGCGATACACACTTGGGATCGATCCCCGCGCTCCAGGCTCACCAAGCATTCCACCACTCCGGGGTCGGCAGATTGGCACCAGGCTTGTCTGAGAGGATGCCAACAATGGATCGATACGTTGGTAGGCCACCGCGAGTCATTGTAAAGCCCAGATATGCATTCAGTCACCTCCAAACGATGCTTAATGAAGTCGAGTGCATGGCGCATCCCTCAGGGATCGACCAACGCCGGCGGTTTATCCTTTGTTTTATCCTTTTATACTATATTACAACGTTATTATACATTACTATACATTAGCATGACGTGAACTACCTGCCATGGTTATCAGTGCGCAATGTTTACGAGTTGGTGCTTTGTTTTATGTAAATTGCAGTGATCTGCAGTGTTTTGTTCCAAATAAATTGTTATTGACTTCAGCTTGACGAGAATTCTAGCGAATTTCGAAGCGATAATTGAAATAAAGCGCCTTGAGGTAAATGGATCAACTGGTGTTCGGGAATCTGTACAACAATCCAGGAATAGTCAGGCTAGCATTTCTGATAAAGTTTTCGAACAAAGCGAAACGATAGTAGGACAAGTTGACGGTTGCGAGGAAGAAGTGGTCCTTTACAGATCCACTATCCGACATCTGAAAAGGATCCAGGTTGGTGAAGAAGAAATTGCTGCAGTGACAACACTTGAGAAACTGTCACAAAAGGTACATGAAAGCTCTGGAACTACCAAATCTGATCACTCTAATCTAATTCGAAGAGAAGCTATTCAACAGTTCAGATAGTAGGCATGCATGATAAATGACAATTATTGAGTGAAATGTTGTTTTCTGATTTACATGTTTCGTACACGTTATGTAATTACACCACATGTTGATCTAACCTCTTCTGCGAACTAATCTTGTTAAACTCGTTAGTTACAGGTAATGGATGAACCACGTCAGCCTACCACATCGAAGATCATTCGTCTGCGTTGTTCCACACTATCTATTCGTCAATTGGCTAAGGAAAGCTTTTGGCTTGTTAAGAAGTCAAAAATTTTAGTATGACTTCTAACCTTGAAATTTCATCTCCCACATCGCCGACGCGTATGTCTGTCAACGTAAGTTGTTCTGGTTAGAGAAAGAATGAGTGAATTTCTATGAATGCAGTGTTTTTTTCTCTTACAGTGTTTGCGGGTTTCTTGTTAAAAGGGTATTTACGAAAAGCAACGTTCTTTTATAGCTTGGTCGTCTGTCTGCGCTCACTTCAACATCACAAAAATATGGAAATTGTGGATCCAACAATGAGCGACCAGGTTTTCTTTTTTATTTTGGGTTTTCTATCAACCCTTAAGTTCAACATAATGCAGAAGTGGCATCTAAGTCGAAACAGGCTTTGTGCTGCTCAAAACTGATCTGCTTTTTTTAATTTGGCATACGTTAGTTTAAAGAGAAAGATGTGTGGGTAGAAAAGCGGACACATCTTCACTTCTTCGGTTGTGCCCATCATCACCTGTATCACCTGTAGTCCGTTGATCGTCGAGTGACTCGAATGTGCGCCAGTAAATCTTTCATTTTTCCCTGTCGCGTGCAAGAGTAGCCCAGTGGGTTCTGCTCGCTCTAGGGACTCGTCGAGCATCATATCTTTCTTCTTGGCTCTTCATGAAGAACTCTGACCATCGGGTCTTCCTGCAGTACGTCTGAAATACCGAGGAATCCATTCACTAACGGCTCTTGTCCATCGGTTGTTATTCATACGCATTGCGTGTCCGGCCCACCTTATCTTCTACTGTTTGGCGTACAGAACTTCATCTTTGGTTCTTCATCTTTGACGCAGGTCGGAGCTTCGGATGCCTTCCCTTACTTGTGTGAAACGGGATACTCCTAGCATCTTTGTATTCTTGTTGAGCAAACACGAGGTGTTATTTTTATTCCTTATTCACGAACAAGCTTACGTTCCTGCGGATTTCGCCTTCCTGAGAGCCTGGAAAGGTCAAGTTGACAGCAATCTATTCTGCCAAACACCTCCATAACCAAACAGAGAAAAACGCTGAACCAAGATTTCAATCACATTGAACACAGCTTTGCACACTCAACGCTTTCTATGAGGCTTCCACTAAGTATGTCGCGTGGAGACGACATAATGAAGTTGATATTAAATTTCGGATGTTTACGAATGAAACTTTCAAAGTCCTTAATCACTATCGCGCGAGAAGATACAGCTCAAACCTTACTGCAGTGCAAAAACGTGGTATGCGGGAGGTACGAGGCTGATAAGGTTGAAAAACATAAGACTATCCGTTAGTGATAAGGGTGGAGAGTTTGCCGTAATTCCCCATCAGTTAGATGTTGAAATAACGAAAAAGCGTCTTGAAGATGCTTCGATTTATCGCCCATCATCTGAGGAGTTTAAAAATAAATACCGAAAATTGAACCACGAATGGGCCAAAATGGCAAGGGTTACTCTTTTAAAACCATCAGTTATCTCTCAACTAAAAGTTGAATTGCCAACATGTCCCGTCTTGTACTTGCTTATAAAAAACTCATAAGCTAGTATCCAGCGATGATCTTGCGTCTACCGATCCATCATTGTTTAAGGTTAGACCAATCATTAGCTGTGTAGACGGGCCAACGGATAGGATAACATGGTTTTTTAGCCCTAATATTTAACTAGTTGTTGAAACACATTCCAGCCCATCTTAAGAATCTCTAGATGTTTCTGCATCGTCTACGTACTGCGCAGGCCAGCAGCGCCTACGTGATGGAGTCATTCGACGTTAGCACCCTTTATGCAAGCGTGTCGAATGACTCCGCAATGCAAGCCATATTCGAACTCCTGATGCGACACGAAGGAGAAATAAACATGTATGGCTTCAAGATAGAGCAGTTGATGGCACTCTTAAAAAGAATGCTTGAGCTGCTCAATCTTCAGATGGTCCGGAAAGTACTACGCTCAAATAAGAGAGTTGGCAATGGGACAACGACTGGCACCAAGCCTGGCCATTGCGTTTACGTCTAAGGTGGAAGCACCGGGTGAGCGATCTCGGCCGCTGCTCTACTGTAGATATATAGATGACTGTTTTGTCCTTTGCTCAACACAAGAGGAAATGGACAAATGTTTCGAGTTATTGAATGAACAGTCAGAGTGTATCAAGTTCACCCGAGAGAAACCGAAAGAAAACTGGCTTCCATTCCTGAACGTCCAAATTAGCCTGTCAGAAAATGGCTACATTACGAAGTGGTACCGAAAGCCAAGCAATAAAATCATCTTGGTTCATTACCTCTCTTCTCACCCCTGTCACACGAAAAGGACGCTTGTAAGAAACCTGTTTCGAACAGCAACCAACGTGTGCACGGGAAGAGAGCAGAGAGAGGAGTCCCGGAACATTGCAATGCAGATAGCCATTTCTAATGGCTACGAAACTATAGCTCGGCATAGGGTATAGGGGAAATCCTAGGCCTCCAAACGACAACTCCAGCGATAAAAAGTTCCCGTTTATCTTACCCTTCATCTCAAATTATGTAAGTGCAGCTATGAAACGCTGCTAAAGAAGGGCGGGTCTACAGAATTCGTTAAACGTAGTTGAAATGCCACCGAGTAATCGTAGGCGCCAGCTAGTTCGTAACCGCCTATATGAACGTCTATGTGCAACACAAAATTGCATAGTTTGCTCTAATGGTAGAGACGGTGATTGCATGAGCTCGGGTATAGTTTATCTGATCTCCTGTAAGATGTGCGGGGACGAATACATTGGCGAAACGGGCAGACCCCTCTGTGTCCGCATAAAAAGAACACCTAGTAGGCAAACGTAAACCAAATACCCCACTAGACACGCATAGGACGCAGAGACATAGCGGGGAGGACTTTGAAGTACGTGTCACGATCCTCGCGCAGAAATCGAGAACACAAGCGCGCAAAACTCTCGAGGCGTTCTGGATTAATTCCAGAAATCCGAATATGAACCACAGGGAAGAATGCCTCATTATCACTTGTGATATTGGGCAGTATATAAGGCTGTTATTTTGATGGGAGGGACATATTACGCTTCCATGTGAACTCTGTGCGGTTGGTCTCCACGCGACATACTCAGTGGAAGCCTCATAGAAAGCGGTGAGTGTGCAAAGCTGTGTTCAATGTGATTGAAATCTTGGTTCAGCGTTCTCTCTGTTTGGTTATGGAGGTGTTTGGCCCAATAGATTGCTGTCAACTTGACCTTCCCAGGCTCTGAGGAAGGCGAAATCCGCCGAAACGTCAGCTTGTTCGTGAATAAAGAATAAAAAATAACACCTCCTGTTTGCTCAACAAGAATACGAAGAATTACTTGATCAGTGCCGAGGTTAATAGAAAGTCGGACGTGGGAGTTACTCCTAACATCGTCCTTTCCACTGCACGTTCGATAACGCTGAGTTAGTTATCTTTCATCCTGCTTACGCAGCGACCAGGTTTCTGACGCATACGTTAGGGTAGGAAGTACCGTTGAGTCGAAAAGATGGGTACCGAGTCTGCTGTTCTTTGTTCTCTTCACTACATTCTCGATGCTCTTGAAAAATTCCCCAAACCGACCGCGGTTTTCCTCTTGCTCAACCCTGAAGCTAAGTCGAGTCGCCTCCAACAAATAAGCTCCATGTCCACTCTGGGAGAGCCTGGCAAGCTAACCCGTGAGTATACCCAGCCCTCCATGTTCAGAGCCTAGCAAGCTATACGTAGGTATCAAAAAGCTAAAAGCAGTAAATGGAACGGGCCTCATTCTCCTGACACCGAAAGAGCCCCCAATTCGGCAGCGTTGGGTAGGACGAGTACGGAGTGGCTGCTAAAAGCTCAGGGCCAATGGAAGCTATCTGGATCACGAAGAACTAAGGTGACGATCTGTTTCTACAATGTATGCTTGCATCCGAGTCCTCCATAGAAAATTTGCTCATGCAAGCAAGAAGGATAAGGTACGACGTCATCGGCCTGGCCGAGACGAGACGACGCCACCTTTTCAACACCGTCGATGACACCGGAGAAGAACTGTTCTTCGAAACATGCGACAGTAGAGGAGTCGGCGTCGTCGGCGTTCTCGTCAACACGAGTTTGTCCATGAACATCGATTCATTCGAACAGCTTACAACCCGAATCGGACGTTTACGATGCCCATCATAGTCACTTATATTGATAACCTATTAGTCTGAATGCCTGCCTTTGGTAGTTGTGTTTTGCTAGTTTATTATTTTTTATTATCTAACCTAAATAAAGACCGTATTCCATGTAATAGTGATTTTCACTGTTCTTATTGTGTATGAAATTTTTTTATAGACAGTACATCCCATAAATAGCAAGTACACAGCATCGATACAAAAACGGCACTACAGAGAACCTGATGTTCGTTAAAATGCTGCTCGCTCAAGCAATTGTGGAACCACCGTACGGTAGGTTACTTCCTCCATGTTTCATTTGAAATACACGAAGTTATTCTTCATTTTTCAGTCGTCACATTCCTCGTGGTCGCACCCGAGACCTAGCGAAACTCTTCGATAGAATGGCAAAAGATGCTGTGGGGAGGCACCACATCTCTGAGAGCGAAATCACTACCTCCATCGAAACAGCGCACTGAGTTCACCAGAAGTCGTTCAGTTCAGAGAACAGCAGATTCATCTATACAGATTAACGTTTCGAAGTCGGAGTCTGAAACACAGCTTGGAATCCGAGGTTGGAGTGTTCTTATTTTGATACAAATGCTTTCACTGATTTATATGATGCCATTAATGTGACACTTGTTTACGTTTATTCCTAGGTAATGTATTTTACACATGGGCTACACTACGAATTCCAAAATGGTTGTGCTTTCTTGTTATGATACAATTTTTTTATCACTGTGCAAGCATTATTGGATATTTTGAGATAGTTTTCAGAACCGTTGACAAAGAAACTCTCATTACGAACACGAGATGTTGTGAACGAGGATCTAATGAATTCATCTCGACGCCTGATAGTGTCGTCAGAGAGAAATAACTGTAGCGATACGCATACGTTGTCATTTCACGGTTTGAATTTGGCAAAGCCACAGTTAATCAGGGTTAGGATCAAAATGGTTTTATTTGATGTGTAGTCCTTTGTTCAGTTTTTTTTCGATCCGGTCTTCTTTGCTTCGGAAATCCTTTATTTGACAAAATACTAGCTTGCTTCTATAGAAAAATCGGAATAGACGCCGTTGATGAAGACGAAGTGGTATCAAATGACAGTGCTGATGAACGTAGAAGGACGTCAACTCCAGTAGAAAGTCGTAACGAAAGTATGTCGTTGAATCAATATTTTGCACTGATAAGCTCACACGAGGTTGATAGACAACTTTTTATGGCAAGTGTTTCGCTTTCATCACCTTCGTAACAGACTCATGTGCACATCTGTTATTCTTTTCCCATGTGCTAGTCTTCAAGGTCTTATAGAGCGAACTTTGCTGACGCTACAGATGGAGGTGGCCAGGAGGTGGTAATGATGACGTTCATTATAAAGGCGACCTAATGCACCTAGAACACGGTTCCCCTCTTCCCTTCGGGTCCGCGAAATTGCTACCAGACTTATTTGGGATAAGATCACTCACTCATTTCCACTTGGCAACGCCTCAGTACGACCATCACAGGACTCGAGGGAGAAGCGAATCGACCAGTCTTCAACGACATTCATAACGAAGACGAAGATTTTTAAGCAGCAACCGAACCCACACACGAAAAGTTTGAAGACGTTTTGTGGATGATCGATGCGAGGAAACAATTCCTGTACAAAAAGTGCTGGTGTAGGCAAAATGTGCTGCAAGTGATCTAAAGTGGTAGTCTACACGATGCTGTTAAATAGGTTTGCATTGCAATTATTGCAGGATGGATTGTTTTCATGGAAATAAATAATCCAGTGAAAAATCAATGAAGGACTATCCCATACAAAAAGCCACTATCGAGCGAATTTACTTTATTTTTATGATGTTCCAGCGTATCCCATTTGACCTAATACGATGTCCGAACTGTGTTGTATCTTATGCAGGTTCTTTTCAGTGGTGTATTTTTCTGCACAAAGCTTTTTTTGCCTCACTTTTTGTACTCAATTGACAGTTCATCCCACAAAGTAGTGTCAGGCGGGACCTATGTGAAGTTGATCTATCGACTTAATAATTTACAGGGAACTGTCTCCTCGGATGAGTTCGTTCACCGGTAATTTGACTGTTGATTAACTCTTAAGTTCACTTCAAACGAAATCATGAATTCTGCTTAGCGAATAGAATGTCGAGAAAAGAGCATGTATAAGGGATGTTTAAAAGCACCGAAATAGACACAGCGTAAGTTGCGGAACACATCAAAATTCTGACAGCAATATGGTTATAAGAGGGATCGTAGTAAAATACAGTGAGTAGCAACATGTATAGCTCTCATAATCCTCTTGCGATGGAACAAAAAACTCTATTATAATTCCGTCATCTTCTTAACCTTTCAGTTATCGAAAAATTACCGTTCATTGCCAAAAAACTAGCAAGTATGTAATGTCTGAAAAATAGGTGTGGCCAGGAATGTGTGGGTCCAGCCAGCTTCGATGATTCACAATATCAGAAAAATGGAAACTGTGGAGATTCGACTCGAATCATTGCAAACTCCGAAGGCAGATATAGAGCCGAAAATAGCCAAAAAGAATTGTCGTAGCACCCTCGTGTGAACATCGTCAATATAACAAGAGCATGGTTATTTCTGGCTCGGTTCAACAGAGCTTGCTTTCTAAAAAACGTCAAATGTACTGCATTTGATCCTCATAGTTATCGAGCAATGGTATCAATGAAGTTCCCTTTCTTTCATTGTTTAAGCTCGCAAGTACTTCCTCTCAATTTTTCATTTTCAACAACATATTTTGGAAAAGAGTGTCGGAAATGAGTTAGGTGTCGCGACAAAGTTCGTTTTAATGTCGATTTCAAAAAGGGAAAAAAAAATCAAAACCTAGGAAAAGTTACGTTTTACTTCGTTCCTATCTTAAATTTTCAAACTTAGGTGATCCATCGAATGCTTTTGGTCATTTGACCTCGATAGACTCTCTGAATATCTCTGCTATCCTAGACAGTAAATATGCAGAAAGGTATATCTCTCATATTTATCCATTCTTGGATGTGAAGTTTCTTTGGTTTTTATATTCCAGTGAGTTTAACGGAAGCACCCATTTTTCTGAGCATAATAGCCGCATTGATATGCACAATGAAAAGCGAGAAAATCGCACGCTTGACGAGCCCTGATAGTCACTGCGAGCAACCGGCAGCACTCAAAGTGGCACCACCACCTCAAAGGTACACAGTTTTGACCTCTTTCATTTTTGAAATCCCATTAGCCACTTGTTGATGGTTTCTTTTAGCTTTTAAATCCAGCAAGTACTAAATATTATGTTGTTGATTTCTGTATTAGTTACAGCGGTGGTTTATAGTATAAGGCAGAAATTTACTTTTTTGGCCGTATGGTGTTGCTATCGGAACCATTTGTAATAAGTTTCTCTGTAGATTGTTAATTCACCTGTGGTATGTTGTAGATATTTCAGGTTATCCTTATCACATCGAAACAGTACTCAAAGTGGTCGTTCTTCCCAGCACAGACAATCGGCTGATGGACAACAGTGTCGCAGTAGTGTTTGTCTATTGTGCTCATTTTAGTGTAGTGTAGTGTGTGATAGTGTCAGCGTAGACTTTGAATTTATAGCATGTTTTCCTTCAAATCATTAACTATCGAACACCTCTACTTTCACCTTTAATCGTAGGGTGTTCTTAGCCAATTTCCAGATTGCTTGGACCCATCGCATTTTTTCATAGTCTGTGTTTAGCTCTACTGTGTTGGACTCAGCTATGCAAGAGAACATTACTTTAGTGCAAGCCAGCACCAATCCACTACCAGTTGTCAGATAGCAACAAACCTTTTTCGTATACGTCATTCACTTTGAAAATAGCGAACTTATAGCTTTACCGAGATTTTCGACGTTTTGTGACACTTTTTGTTGAGATTTATCTTTGTGGCGCAGACACCCTTTTGCTTGATTACAGCCTTGGTTTTGGCTTCTCCATCCATTTCGTGATATCAACACCCGCCGTGCTTATTTTTAGATAGAATATCTAACGAAAATTTTATAGGAATTATTTGCAAGGTCTCCCTGTCACTTAGGGTTTTTCTTTCAAGCTACGAGCCACTTTGGAATCTGGGAATTGTCAATACATAGCTTTTTCAAGGGAAATATAATAGTTGTAGTGAAGTACGTAATTTTTGACTATAGTCACATTCCACACGTCATTAAATGAAATTGAGCAAGAGAAGGTAGATGATGAAATTGATCGTTTATTCGAGTTCACTGAGGTTAGTAACTGGACGATTTTTGGAATTATACAACAACATATGACTACCAGTCGCGGTTTTTCATGAGAAAAGAAATGGAAACAACGAATGTTATTGAGTTATATCGTCCTTGGATTCCCACCACGTATTAAATGGAGGGATGCCACTCTATATCAACTGTTGACGAAATGAGATGGAATCAACTCTGTAAATGAAGCCGTATAATGTTTCGACTGTGAGTTTTTTTGTTGTAGGAACGCGATGAACTGGACACAGTTGGATGCGAAACATTGCCAGAGCGGAAAATTTCAGTGTTGAAGCATGGTGATGCTGAAACCGTTCGAGACGACGGCGTCAGCCATCTTCCGGAGTTTCTTTCCCGAAGACTTCGCAACCCTCTGTGTCCTGTAGCATCTGTTCACCCAGACAGCCTTGTTCTGATTGCCCTCTTAAGTACTCAGTAGGTTTTTGGTCGTATAGCGTATGCCAAAATGCCAGAGATTTCTTGAACAGTTAAGTCAGAACGTAATGCTTACTTTCCATGAGCACTGCTGATGACTTTGAAACTCATCAGAATCGTGAACATTTTTTACCAGCAGCGATTGCTTGCAGTCGAAAGGCGCTGTGGTTAAAATCAAAGTGACCATTTAAACTTTTTAGATGAGCCATAAATCGAGATATCCAGCACATTAGTCGTGTTTCGGTAGGTCTTCCAGCTCCATTTTCGTCGCTCACCGCGCCAGATACTGGAGAGCGTGTCAATACATATAAATCAAGAGAGGAAACTATTGAGAAAAAAGGTTTCTTTGCTTCTTTTTTTCGTCATCCTGCTTCTTTTACTTTCAGAACTCTGTAGTTTCGATGTCATTCTTATTTTTGAAGGTGTCAGTGTCGGACATTACCGAAGAAATGTTATTTGTTTTTGTATAGGTTAATATCTTCCATAATCTTGCTCGACCTACCAGCACACATCCATGTTCTCTGACCACTTCCGCTCCTGTCGATTCACATCTGGGAACCATTTGCTCTCAAGTGGAGTATTCTAGTCATAAATACATGTATATACACATTTTTTTTTGGAGAAGTAGAATGAGTGGGGGTGCTACACTGGAACTACATCTAGTTTTTGTTCGTAATTGTAGTTCGAAAAATCAACCCTTACCATTACGATTTATTTAGTAACCTCCGCCGTTGTTAACATTTACGATTCGTTTGCAAGCTCCATAACTCCGATCAGCAGTCGTCCTGAAACACATGTAACACCTGAAGAATACAAGTGGCAAATTGTGGTAGGAATTCAGCCTATCATAGAATTTTCGACAATTCTGTGGGTGTCACAAAGGATACATGATGAACGCATGTTAAACGCTATAACTCTACTCACCACAACACAGGGGATTAGCAACAGTTTGAACCATCTTTTTTTTTTCTGGAAAGTTACGTTCGGCTTTCTTCAACAGAAATGGTTTCGACTCAAGGCTTGTTTTCAGCAGTTCATCAGGAAAACAATGTAAATCTAGAACTCAAATTCCAAACTCAATGTTGGCAGCTGGTTCGAGGTTGAAAATTAGCGTCATTATTAAGTTCTTACATATCTCGACGCTCGCTGAAAATCACAACATTTTCGAGACTTCTGTGGAGTGAATCCATCTATTTTTCTCATTTATATTCATTTAGAAATTGAAAGCCGAGATTTGTGTTCAAGAAAAACAGATCAGAATGACGCTGGAAGTGCTTGCACTGGCAAGAAAAAGTCAGAACTCGATGCAAGAGGTAAGGTGAAGGGCAGATGGGACAAAATGTAGATCACAGTTTTTTTTTCTGCCACACATTTTTTATCGTTATTTTTGGACTTTCGGATGTTTGTTCGTCTCATTGAGCTCTGCATCGAAGCTACTACTAAGGGCGTTGTTCATTTCGAAGGTGCTAAGGGCTCTCTACTATGTTTATATTGTCGAAGTCTAACACTTAGAAACGTTTTTCCGCTACTCTGAGGAGATAAACTACCGGGAGGGGGAGTACAGATGAAATTTAGCCATGAACTTTTACTGAGTGTCACCAATTTCGTCATTGTGAAGGAGCTGTATGTTCTAAGATAATTCGTTTATGGATGCATTTCCATGTATTGTATTATAGAAAAGTCCTCTTTGTTGAGTCAAAACGAGGTTGTTAACACGTATCTCTGATTTTTCCAAGGCTAATATGTTTCGCATCTTCACCTTTTTTCAAAGCCTAGACGTATCACTGTGTAATAAACTTGTTTGAAGTGTAGAGCTTGCAGGAGGTTGATAAGTTTGCTTTATTCGGCTACGGTTTCCACATCTTGGTCTTCATCAGAGCCGATGATCCGAGTCAACCGTCCACAGTTGTTCGTCTTCTTGATGTGGCGTCTTCGTCGTCGAATCGAAACGGATCTTCCTCAGTGGAACACCGCACGAACGAAGCATACTCAGCCGGCAGTGCTCTTTTATACCCGGGCGGTTGCTTTTTGATATGACTATCCTTTGATAATCATTTGTTTTTTTCAACGCATAATTCACCCTGCGGTTAATCAACTGCAAGGAAAGCATGTTTCTTGCGGTGTTCCACTGAAGAAGATCAATTTCGATTCGACGACGAAGGCGCCACATCAAGAAGACGAACAACTGCGGACCATCGACTCGGATCATCGATTATGGTGAAGACGAAGAAGTCGAAACGTTATCCGAATAAAGCACATTTATCAACCTCGTGAAAGCTCCACAATTTAAACAAATTAGTTGTCTTATTAACGGGTAAATGACGGTCGGTTTGTAAATTATCGTTATATAACCTTCACCTCATTGTTTTGCGAATATTCTATGGTCGCAATGAAAATATCGTGTACTAAAACCAGCTCCTAGCCTGTTAAGAATAGCCATCGTCACTTTTTTTTCTAATGAAAATACTCATACTTTATAAGGAAATGAAACTCACTGAGATAAGAGAGTTTATCTAAAATGATTTTGAAATCTGTGAATTGTCGCAGAAGTTTTCCATTTGTTGTTTTTGAGTGCTTCACGACGATCGCGACAACCACTTCACAATCGTCTCCGTTGCATTTTGTGTGCTGTGCTTACCTGAAGCAGTGTTTTTTCTTCTCAGTTCCTCGTATCTACAGAAGGGGTTTCGTTTCGGATTTTGAGCTTCTAAGCTAGATGTTCTTTCGTGCGGACAGAAAGCGGTCTGGTCGTTTCACCAATGTGTTCATCAAGGTCACACCATATACTAGCTTTCCTGAGTGGCGAGTAATACAAGGAGGCAGAACAGTTGTTCACTGCCATTTTCGTCAGCGTTTAGCGTCCTGGGTTTTTTACTTCCTAACTCTCGGTAAGGAGGTGGTCGAACACGAAGTTCAATTCGTAATCCGCTCTTCAGGGTATAAGGTGTAATTTTGAACTCAACGGTTGGTGGTTCTTTTCTTTTCAACTACAATAGTGGAATTCTTATGGAATAAGAGATTATAAAAAGTACAGAAATCGAAACTAAATACAAACCGTACCAAGGAGAGGTAGCGTCGTTATCAAATTGTGCTCGCATTCTCACAAAGCACAAAATATCGAAATGTTCGGAGGACTATGGATGAACGGATCTTTGAACACAGGTAATGCATAGAATGTGAATAACAGAATTTGTTAAATTTTATTTACTTCCTGCATTTTTTTACGTTATCGTGGTTGGTGAAGCATTTCTCACGGAGGAATGCAAAGTGGTGAGAGGTCTGGCGAATATAGCGGGATGAGGCGAAGTTTCGTAGCCCAACTCGTTCATCTTCTGCAGGACTGGTTCCACAACGTGAGTCTGGGCGTTGTCGTGGCGAAGTATTGGTCCTTTCCTGTTGACTGATATCGGTCGCTGTTGTCAGAGTCTCTACGGTGCACTTCGTCGATTTCTTCGCAACACCCTCTCAATCGTTTCGTTTCCCGGATTCAAAAAGTCGTGATGAATCAGCCCGTTTGCAGACGTCCAAACAGTCACTATAACCTTTTTTTGGTCCACTTTCGGCTTTAGGAATTGCTATGGAGCCTGATTGCAATCCAACCATTGAGCTGAACGTCGCCTGTTGTCGTACAGAATCCTCTTCTCGTCGCACGTCACAATTCGATAAAGAAAAGGGTCGTTTTTATTACGCAGAATAAGACCAGACGATACTGCAAAACAACACTTTTTTTAATTACCGTTTATTTCGTGCGCCACACATTTGTAGAATTTTTTTGTCTTTCCTGCCATTCCACTGAGTGGAGATTGTTCCTATGCTTACGCCAAGCTGTTGTGCAAGCTCTCGAACAGTTGTTTGCATGTTTTCTTCCACTAGTGCCTTCAAAGGGACCGCGTGGCGCAGTGGGTTGGAGGCGCCGCTGCGGCACACACGTGGAATCGATCCCCACGCCCCATGGCCCACCAATCCGTCCATCTATCCGGGGCTCAGTAAATTGGTACCGGACTTGTCTTGGGAAGAGAGCAGTGCTTTCTTGATACATCGGTGGACCAGCGACGAGTCATTGTAAATTCCAGATATGCGTTCATTCACCTCCAGCGATAGTTAATGAAGTCGAATACATGGCGCATCCCTCAGAGATTGATCAAAGCCGGGAGCTTTATCCTTTTTTTTTCATCCTTTTAGTACCTTTAATTCATCGCCATCAAGTTCACTGGGACGTCGGTAGCCTTCCTTAACTTCGAGGTCTAAATCACCAAATCAGGATTTTCGGAACAATGTTCGCACTGCGATCCACCAACACTACCTTCACCCCCAAACTTGCTGATATTCCGAGCTCCTGCCGCGGCATTGTGTCCACTCTTCCATTTCTACAGAAAAAGCACACGAATATCGCGTTGATTCGTACTGAAGTTAAAGCCTATAAAAGTATTGATGCTTACTTAATACATGAACGATTCGTCATCACTAGTTGTGCGGACCCCAGCCTAATCACCACTTTTCGGGGATTTGCTGGTTAAGCCATTGTGGTTCCCTTGGAGTCCCGACGTCGGCCTGGCCAAAGTCTCCCCCAGGTCGTCACCACGGCAGGCAGTTACAGTCCTTGTGGACCAGAGGGAGATTTACCACCATGCGACTTTGATACCAAGACGGTAGTGGATGCTGTATTGATTTACTCCCAGCTAGGCTTCCTGATGGAAACGCCGGATTCCTTCTCAGATTGGGAAACCCTTCCGGGGGGACGAATGCCCCCCGCCATACATCGTATTCCGACACCCAGAAACGCCTCCCTGCAACGATGAAGCGGTAAACCGTTGCGATGATAAAAGTATTAACATAGTAAATCTTGAAACAGTTCTCAAGATCGACTTTCTATAAACCTTCTCGGCATTGGAATATAAATGCGTCGTTTTCTTGTCCAGCAATCGCGTGGTTGTTACACAGCATACATTTACTTCCATAGAAAAACACAATACAATACAACAGTAGCTGACGTTTCGCCAGTATCGCCTTCTTCACAGCCGCTTTTTTTTTCGTGACTTCCAATGAGGAAGATTAGAACAGTTGATTACAGTCCCGTATGGTTGATGACTGCAACATCCGACATCAGAAATTGACGCAAAGATAAGTGGGGTCAGGTTGCGTGTGACCTCTGGACATACCTCGCAATTGCTGGACGAGAAAACGAAGTAAATCTTGAGAAAGGAACCAGTATTGGACGTAGAAAAAAGCATACTTTATGCTTCAAAAAATATATATTAAACACACATAGACAACAAAAATTTTTGTTTGAAAAAAATTACAAGGAAAACTACAACAGTAAAATCGGAGGGCATTTTGTATGAGCCAACCTAATAATGCGATCTTATTTACAAAGTAGTAGCAGTGGCAGGCGGGCCCAACACGACATATTCTTTGGAAAAGCACAGAAATAATGCGAATTGCTGTTGTACAATATCCAGGTTTTGTCATCTTCTGCTTCGTATTTTCTCAAAATTTTCCTGGAAGCTTATGCGGCTTTTCAAGCATATTTGGGAGCGCTTCAATCTTATGAATTTCTGTAGCTGCGCTGCAAGAGTCAGCTGCAAGAGCTGAGCCAGTGTTGGATTTCTCACGCAGAAGAAAATACTGTGGTTATTAAGAAGCCGATGTACAACTGGAATATCCTGTTGTGTTATTCTTCAAGGCCATTTAAGTATCTGATAATTGTTGACTGTAATTTGGAAGATCCACTCATGTAGCAGATGTAATTTCTAGGTGGCTGCCCAACGTACACTATTATTGGCTTGTGAACGCCTTGATTTGTTGCGGTGCGAGATGAAACTCGCCTCGGCGTTGTCGGCATTTCGCATTCCGCCGCGGCTAGTTTCCTCAAGAGTTCCGTGGAACGATG
The DNA here is from genome assembly GCA_018806985.1 of Angiostrongylus vasorum. NCBI lineage: Eukaryota > Metazoa > Nematoda > Chromadorea > Rhabditida > Metastrongylidae > Angiostrongylus > Angiostrongylus vasorum. Next base: position 22,593 of record JADANN010000428.1, read on the forward strand.
ACGATATCAAATATGACAGTTTATTTAAGCAGATATTTCTGTCAGCGAGAACCTAATGATGGTAAGAAATTTGTTATTACCGGAGTAAACGACGGGTATGGACTGAAAGTTGAAGAAAAAGTCACCTTTTAATGAGGCAGATAGGCCTAGATTTAGTGTTTTGAAAGGTGTAATCTTTAGCTGTTAATTATTCTGGATAATCCTGCTAGTGAGGTTCTGAAGGTGTAGTAGCTAAATGCTCTTAGTTCAATGGGTCTTACCATCTACTACCGTTCCGCTTTCTTCAGTCCTTAGAACAATCTTCTTTTTGAACTCTTCAGACTGTTCTTATGCGTTTCTGGTACTTCTGAAATGTGGTACTGAAGTGCAGGCGACGGCTCCCGATTTCGTTATTCGCACATGATCAAGTTTGTCAACTCGTATTTGCTGAACACATCCAGTTTGTTAATCTGCCTGTCGATTTCAACGTGGTTGTGGAAGTGTGCGCCATGGTTGGTGGTTTGCAGTTTTGCTATCGAAAACATATCTGGCAATAAATTAACCTGTTCGGATTTTGCTATTGTGATTTTCTGTTTTGTTTTGGGCTGGAATGTTTGTTTCTCACTGACGGTACGTGGAGAGTTTTAGGAGCTGTCTATTTCAAAAAAAAGCGAGCAGTCATGTGCAACCAACATTGCCAACAAGTGTCTCAACTTACTGAATTCAGGTTGTGAATTCTTATACGATTTTTCTGTGCTTAACAAAATTCCTACGCTCATAGAAGGGCGTGTTTTTTTTTCGGCGACTATTATGAGAGAATTTTAGTGTTCCCGCCGTCCTAAGCACGTGTCTTTCCGCGATGACAAACACCTATCCAGATTTGTTCGTTGTGGATATGTAATCCTCAAAAGGGATACTATTATGGCAAAAAGGTTTTACTTAGACGAAGCCGAGTATCCTCTCGAGGGTACAATTGAGGTGTCTGCTCGTTGCACCACCCTACCACAAGCTATCGAAGTAGAAAATAAAGACTATTTGGTTTGTTATTGTGTGTCACTAAAAATATTTCCTATTACTTTTTACGACAGAGATGTCCTTTCTCCAATTTAATTTTAAGTCTTAAGTTAGTAGAGGATATCTTGTGACCATATTGCCTCTTGGTAACTAATAGCACTCCATTATAAAATGTCCCTTTAATCACAATCCTTCAAATGTCGTTTTGCGAGCCATTATTTAAATCTTCATTTTAGACCGTGTATGAAACAACAAGTGCGTCATGGAAGCGTTACTGGGCAGTGTTGCGTCGTGGTATGATATACCTCTGGCGCTATCGGAGCGATGAGTCATTTCAGGAAGTAGGCATTTCTCGTTAGTGGACTCTTTACTTAGTTTGCCGTTCAATATTGCAACTTTACGGTTAAGAAAGTTAACATTTTCACAGAGATTTAATAGCGATTAACTGTGAACATTACTTATATTTCAGTGTCCCTACAGCATTCATGGACCTCAGGAAATGCACGAACGACTTAGTGGTTGCGTGCAACCCAGGCCAATGTATGATAGAGAATTGTTTCAGTATTGATATGCTAGTTTCTGCAACACCGTCAATTATGAAGAAAAAAGCGGTACTGGTTTGATCGATTTTGTTTCGAGTTCGAATGTCAAAAGCAGCACATTTGCAGCTGAAAGTAATGTTTACCCGGTTGTTGGATGCGCCTTTACCTTCGAGTAGCAAGCAGTCTTTGATGTGGTTGAGCTGTTGGCTCACATGTCAGCTGTCTGGAGAGCAACAGTAGATGTATGTAACGAATTAAATAGCAGTCGCTTGTGTGGGAGCCATACTCACAAACGGCACCGAAACTGGAGTCATATTTTCGACGAAATTCTTTCTCAAGTCTTTTCTACCCAGTTTCCAGCGTTATCCCCTCCATGTACTAGTATATGTGACGGAATCATCAATTTTCGACGATGACATTGCTCCTTAGATACTAGATGGATGCCACTGATGCTGCGTTGCACCAAAAGAGAAACTCAGAATTCTCTTCGCGAGAGGCTCTTTCTTAATGTTGGAGAGGGGATACGGGATTAGTTCATCGGAACAGTACAATATTTTCGGCTCGTCGTCTGCTCTATTTTGACGATTAGGTTTGCTGTGTTGCTTGGTGCGAGCTTTCTCAATACGTAATTATGCGTGCTTAGCTTGTGTGGTTTCCGCTGGTGTTCTGTTGTTATAGAGAGCTTCTTCTTCGTCCTAGTACAGTGGCAGTTCCTTTAGCAGATACCTATTAAATACTGAATTGTACAGTAAATAGTGGCATCGCTCTTAGAATAGAGCGTCCGTCCTAAGTTCGATTCCTAGAGTAGTTAGCTGCCAGTGAAGCAGTGTCTTTCATAACATGTGGCAAGGTTTTATCGGAATGTTACGCGAGTTATTCCATCCCTCAAACAATGAAGAACGTAATCCCAACTGCCTATCATTTAGTATTATGCATTAGGCTTCGTTGGTCAATCTGCATTGAAGTCGTGTTTTTTCTAAAAAGGAGCAATATGGTTACGCAAAAAACAATGGTATTGCTAAGAAATTGTCACGTAGATGTCATTTTCATTTTTGTAGAAATCCGTTCAACCACTGTTTAAGTCTTGCGTTCGAATGTCTTCAGTATTCAGCGACAATAGTCTGTCTTTGCTATATGAGATAACATAGCCAACATTTCATGAGAACGAAGTCTGCTCATGTGCTAATGTTTCAAGAATGCCTTGTCAATTTTAATCGTACCCCCTATGTGACCACAAAGAATTTCATGCAGCTGTTGACCCTCGCAGGACTGCAGTTTCTTCGACTAAATTTGTAGTCACTTGTCCTCGTATCAACGAGGTCCACAATGGATTAGCCTGAATAGGTCCACTTTTAATCGCTTTTTTAATGTCCGAGAGTATTTAGCAGCATATCAGACCCCGATTTGTGGGCACTCACGTTCACATTTTTGTTCCTACGAAAACTTTATCTAACGGTTTCCAGAGAGTTGCCTTATGTAATTGACTACGATCTAGTGTGAGTAGCGCTATGGTAGTGGTGGCATTCAGCACGCACGAGGCCTGTTTTCTGATCCCACACCGGGCTTAGCAAGCACCAAATTCCCTCTGAGATCAGGAGATTGGTACCAGATTTCGGCATTGCCCTTTCCATGGGTTCACGTGCATCCAAGCCACCAACCAAGGCCCTTGAGTTGCTTTTCTCTCAGCCACTTTTTTTTTACCTTAACGGTGCTATCTGCGAAAAGTATCCAACGAGAATAATCTGGGGAACGCAGTCCGTGATCGAACCCAGTTAAGCTAAGGCTGCAGTCAAAGTCACAATGTTTTAACACTTATTTTCTGTCTATTTCTTTTTTCATGGCAGGGAACTGTGTGAAATAGAACCACAATTATGCTGAGATATGAAAAAAAATTTGGAACGTCTAGGATCAAAAACTGAGAGAAAGGCAAATCAAGGGCATCGGTTGGTGCAGTAGATAAGACGTGAGCTGCTGAAAAAGGGTAGTCACGGGTTCGAAGATCACCTGGTGTTCCGAGTTCTGCTCATATATCAGCATCCTTTTTTTGTTGTAGTTTACATTGTACACTGCCGTGAAAAATTAGGTAGTAGGTAGAAGCTGTGGTATCAAATTTGTCAAGAGCTCAATAAAGGCGGCAGATTATGTGTTGTGATGATACGGGAAACATCCATGTAGGAAGGTCCCTCGAATTTCGATAAGAATCTGCTGGAAGAACATTTAAAAGGAAAGCCAAAATTCCCAAGAAGATGGAGCTCGATGCAAAGACCTTCGTTGGTGATGAATGAGAGGGAAAGAATAGAACGAAAGCGTTTACAAGTGCACAACTTGTGCTGAAGGGTCATTTTAAAAAAACAACCTGCGTTTATGGATCTGAGTAATGTTATTCACCATAGAAGTCACTCTTTTCCGGACGAAGAACTGTTGTTAGCATGTGTTTGGTATTACAAAATTCTGAATGGAATAGAAAGATAAGACGATGTGTTCGACTGTTGTAACAGTTCTACTATTTCTGTCAAAAGCAACACTTCTACTTCAGAAATCTTTATTTGAAACGTTTCTATTGTTTGGTCTACAGTTTTTCGGTTTTTTCTTGCAGTGTAATGCTGGGTGCGGATTCCAGTGAGCTGCTCGAAGCATGGCTACGAGCACTGAACGAGACCTTGTCAGTGCTCAGAGGAGAACAGTGAATTCTCGGTCAAATAGTATTGTAAACCCTATGTTCGTTGCATCTTTGTGATCCAATTAGTTGCCGTTTTCTTAAACAATTCTTAATTAATGTGAAACTGCCTTATTGCTAACCACATTGCTTTGTGATCGAATACTCTGTCAAAGACAAGATAAGGAAAAACACGAAGAGTAAGATCATTAAGGGTTTGCCTGGTGTATCATGAATCGTTTATAGCGCTTAGATTAGACAGTACGCATTCGTATGTCCCCATTTTGATGTAGAATAAATCTTCCATGAATTTGACCCCTCTGACTGTGGTGCGTCGATCACGAATATCTCCGGTTGAGTGCATTATCGCCGTTGCTTCGAAATCACCACAGTCTGAGTCGTCAACGAACACGGTCACACCATGCTCTATGGTCCACTACAGAAATCTTATGTTTGCGTCTCTGTTAAGATGATGCATTATTTTCCGCCTAATCACTATTGTAACCTGCTGTTTTCAGTTTAATTGTTGTTTTTATTTAGAATCACTGCCTGTTAATAAATGACAGTTTAGTTGTTAGATGAAGTTCTGGAAGTGAAGTATCCGATGTTTAAAGATCTAAACCAAATATTTTCATGAAAATCGGAGGCACTTGGATATTGGAGCTGGAGATTTCTCGCAACGATACGCATAGCGATGCTTTCTCTTCTCTATCAGCCGATTGTCGTCGTGCTTTTGGGACCTGGTTGCAGCCGTTGAATTCTGTTTTTTTCCTCGTATTCCGTACACCGCTGTATGGTAGCTTGTGTTCAACTTTCTCGAGGAGTTCATTTCTTTCGCTTAGATTTGCGCACAGAGGTCGGCGTTCTGTTAACGGATGAGGAATGTTTTTTTTTGTTTACCACTCCACAGACTACGAACAAATGCATTCGGGTGTAGACAGCGTCGCGTTTTATCCACGAGAACTAATTTAATTGAGAGTTCTCAAATGTGTTGTTGTGAGTATCGAGGTTACTACGCACACAAATGAGGGTCTAGCTATCTCTTCACATTGAGTGTAGTTTAACTCCGTCCCTCATGGTGATTTTAGAAGAACATGAGATGTGAATATGCTTGCACATTTCTAAAGAAAGGAAAGAGCACCAATTTTGGGTGCTGTTATTTCCTCTATAAATCACAAAATTATCGGAGAGTGTACGTACCTCTTCAGAAAACTATCCGCCCTTGGCAAATATGCCATCTACCCTTGTCATGTGACGTTTTTTGCTACGTGGGAACAGATGGAATGGTGACTAAGAAATCTAGACAGAACGTTACCCATGGTGTGCTCTAGAACTTGCACGTTTTACTAGAAAGCCAGTGAGCGAGATGCAAAGTGAATCCATTGTTTTCCAAAGTTTTTGTATTATCCTTTGCCAAGCCTTGCTTCCTTCCTTTTTGTACGTAATAAACAACACTACTTGAGAGCGTTGTTTTAAAGTCTTAAGTGTTTTATGTATACTTTGGGTATTCTGAAGACTTCGCATCTTAGTAAGCCGGCAGGCGCTTCGTTCAAAATATAAGTTGGATCGAAATGATCAAAGTCCAGTGTGACGAGTTTCTACCTCGATGACTTCCCTCACTCAATTTTCTTGTTGTGGCTGGCTCATTGAAGCCTAAAGTTAGCTTTTTTTAAACCATTGAATTCTGGTTGCATAGCAAAGGCTATGGATGTGAGCTTCGAGAAGTCAGAAATCCTACCAGGTTAATGACTGTAATCCCAGCTCAAGACCAGATTCATTCCGATGGTGTCGTACAATTGAGAAGTCCAGGAGAGAATTTTTGCCTACCCTGAATCAGCTATGCTCTTTATTTATTTTATGGTTATATTTATGGTTACACTTTATTGATGTGCGTGGAATCTCTACTTCGCTTTAGAATTACTAATTTGTCTGCTGAAGAATATACTGTTTTCTTCAAGTCTCCCGAAAAATTTCAAGAGTTTGATGTTTCCCTTGGAATTGATCTGAATACTGTTCGCCTTCACCGGATAGATGGCGATTATAGCATTGGAAAAAGACAATCAAGTACATGTAATAGTGTTTTCCCAATAGTGGTGACTGGACGGAATTTAGTGTCCGGTGGTGGGACCAAGTAATACGAAATCCTCTCCACTGTGACTTTCGAGCAGTCCTCATATGTTGTTCTCTTAATTGCTAAGAAGTTTAAATTCTACAATAAACGATCAAGTGGATGAAGAAAATGTGTTAAAATGACAGATTTGTCACTTGATTTGTAGATTACGCTATGTTCAGACGAAGATTGTAGATTAAGTTCTGGTTTTGTTTTTTTCTTCTAGTTTTGGAAATTCGAAAGAAAAGTCAAAAATGTCGAAAAATACCAGTATTTGGGTTGTAGGATTTCGAGCTCATCAATACCCGGAGATGGTCTTTCATTCTTCACCACTTAATCAGGTCCTAGAAGATTCGAGAGGCGATGAATCCTGCTTGAATCCCGCACAATCAGTAATGTGGTCATCTCAGCGAAATAACCACCGCTGGGATCACGTTGAAGATCCAGATAGGGTATGCTATGTTCTTCCTTTCGTTAGAGCAGTTGTGCCTGTTCTTGAGTCGAATCGAATCCGTTTTAGTTTTTCATTTTGGTTAACGAATATCATGAAGGAATATGTTAACTTTGACCCAGTGCGTGTCTGTTGTGGTGATTAATAGCTCTCGACTTTATTTTTACAAAGGTCCTGTTTGTTTTCGACAATTTTTTTCTATTCGATCTCATGGTACGTCCTATATCATTCCACCGCAGACTGCGACATTTTTTCACCCACTGCGTCGACTATGACGTTCTTTCTGCTGACATGAATGTGACCAGCGAGGGTGCTAAAATAACAGGAAAACGATGCTTCAATGATTTTACCGTTCGCTCTTATAATTTGCTATTTTTTTCACACGAACCTTTCTGTTATATCACATTTATGGCAGGGAATTAGTTTTAAACTTTCCAAGAAGGGCTTAGAATCAACCTTGACATTGTTGAATAAGTTGCTCTGTTCTTAATGGGCTAATATGAGGTTGTTAAAGTAGAATTTCCCACACAATGACCAACGTTTAGAGGATTTCATCTTATTTGGAGCCTACGAAAGATCATGTTAACATCCGGCGTAGTAGTTCAAATCATTACTTGGATACTTGGGCAGATGCTTGGATGACCCGTCTTCACTGGTTATGTGGGCTCCAGCATAATTTCCACTATTTCTGGATATTCTTGTTGAGCAAACGCGAGGTATTACTTTATTCTTTATTCCGTTAAAGCTGACGTTTCGGCGGATTTCGCCTTCCTCAGAGCCTGGAAAGGTCAAGTTGACAGCAATCTACCCGGCCAAACACATTCATAACCAAACAGAGAAAACGCTAAACCAGGATTTCAATCACATTGAACACAGAATAGCTTCTTTGCACACTCACCGCTTTCTATGAGTTTTCCACTGAGCATGTCGAGTGGAGACCAAGCGCACAGAATTCACACTGAAGCGTAATGTGCCCATCCAATCAGAATAACAGGCTTGTATACTGCCCAATATCACGCGTGATAATGAGGTATTCCTCCTTGCGTTTCATTTCCGGATTCTTGGAATTAATCCAGAATGCCTCAGGAGTTTTATGCGCTTGTGTTCTTGATTTCTGTGCAAGGATAGTGATCCGTACTTCAAAGTCCTCCCCGTTATGTCTCTGGGTCCTGTGCGTGCCTAGTGGGTGGGGTACTTGGTTTACGTTTACCGACTAGGTGTTCTTTTATGCGGACACAGAGTGATCTACCCGTTTCGCCAACGTATTCGTCTCCGTACGGCTTATAGGAGATCGGATAAACTGGACTCGAACTCATGCAATCACCGCCTCACGCAAATTTTCTTTCAGATCAAACACAGTGGTTTTTCTTTATGAGCTTCTTTTTTTTCTTCAGGTTTGCCTGCAAGCATGTTACTACTTCGACTTTTTATAAGAAATAAATTTTTTTGGGCCAGAGGTTTACACATTTTTGTCGGTTTCTCTTTGATGACGCGGAGATAATCTTTCGAGCAACAGAATGTTTTAACGGATTAACTGGGCCTTATTTTATCAATGCCCTTGTTTTTGGAGAATGCATAAAATGAGCATTAACTCTTAAGGTTCAATGGGTTGATTCTTCATTACGACGAGTTTGGCGCTTTAAAAAAACGGGCTTTAGAATGGTCCCCATGTTGGTGTTAAAAATGTGAGTTTAGATATGGGTAGTAAATATAAAGCACCCGTTCTTACTTTGCACGAAGGTAAATCTCACGGACGTGAAGATTCCGTCAGATGTAGTCGACCAACGCTATCGCGTCGTCAGACTTAAAAATTACTTGTTGCTGTTGTTGCTCGTTAAACGACTAGTGATTTCTTATTTGATTTCTGTAATCTGTCATACGTGATGTGGTTCCTATTTCTGTTTTTAATTTTGTTTTTTAGAGGCATAAATGCCCTTACATTTTTGCGCATGAGAACATGAGTTCAGTGGCATCGACGGAGTTATTGTGACACATCATTAACTACCCATGGAAGGAGCTTCGCCTTGTTGTTCTGCTATACAACGTTCAAATTTGTAGAGGAGAATGAAAAGTGCAATGGAAACGAGCAATCAGTAGCTGCAAAGGCTTCATATCTCTCCAGTGAGAGTATGTCGGCTGGAAGAAGGCGTAAGAACTGACTAAAAATATCCAAAACATTGATTAACGCTTTTCGTTGTGTGGTTCTCGGTCACCGAGCTTCCCCATCTAATTCGTCTAACTTTGTGAATTTTACATGATCTTGTTAGGTATTGAAACGTGAAATACTCTGCAAAATCTCGAGCTTCCTTCTCCTTGGCGTGGGTTTTGCATCCACTTTACATGAATCAATGATTTAATTGTTTGCGGTTGCCTCACTGGACAGGATCTCCTAGCTTAGTGTGTAATATGAAATCAAAATAAAGGTTTAGATTTGTGGATGTTTTGGGTTGTTAGAAATTGTACATTGTGCGTGGCTAGAGCTTTTTTAATCTACCGCTTGCAGGACTTTGTAGTACATTATTATTCGGTCACAGCAATGAGTTATGCAGCGTGTAGTGCCGCTGGTACCGTTATTTTGTGTATCAATCGCATTGCAAATAAAGCAGCTTTTCTCTCATTCACAGTTTTCCATCGCTCTTCTACTGAATATTCCACGTTTACGCGAATGCCGTATTAGTTACTATTTATGAACGCCAAGGTTAATAAAAAAGTGTGCCATGGGATTTGCCGGAATGAGAGTTCTAATAACATCAGAGATTCCAGCCGCAGTGCTCTCGTCTCTAACACAACGCCACTGCTACCGACTCTAACAACAAAACCTCAGGAGTAACGGCAAATGTTGTATTTGTTGCTGCTGTTAATATGCCGCTTCTTATTGCAGAGCTAAAAGTGGTTCACATGAGAGAAGAAGCGGGTCGAATCTGAGGAAAGTTTCAGAACTAATTTTGTTTGGGTATAAATTCGAAAACAGATAAGAAGAAAAGCGATCAATGAGGCCGACGGACTTAAGGGTTTTCAGTCTACGAAAACATGTTTCCTTGACTTTGTTCCAGATTCTGGCATTAAAGCATACAAAAGGCCCTAAAAATGTGATATGGTTTATATATTGTAGGAAATGGGCCCGAGTTCAATTGAATACATACGCCAGTGAATTCGTTTATGTACAATCGATCTCTTACACTGTCAAATGGAAAAGACAAGTTTGTGTGTAATGCTTCTTTCCGATCGCATGATTGCGAAGTTCTCATATGGTAGGACGTTGATCAGATAGTTCGCACGAGTACGTTCTGGAACAATTCTGCAAGGAACGTTTTTCATGACAGATATTATGTGAAAAACAGCCACCATCGTGTTGAAATATTTTTAAAATCTCAGACCCTAGTACCCGATTCGAGCCCGCGACCACACTTTTTGAATGCAGCCTCAGATCAACGGAGTTAAATGCAGATTTGGAGTTCCGTGATCGTACCCGTTGGCGGATGATTGATGATCGCACAGCTGGGATAAAAAAACTGGCTGAAAGAAAGGTAAAGCAAGGGCCTCCGTGATAAAAAAAAGCAGTCGGCGTTGATCAATCCCTCAGGGATGCGCTATGCATTCTACTTCATTAAGCACCGTTTGGAGGTGATTGAATGCACATATGACCTTTACAATGACTCCCGGCTGCCTACCGATGTATCGAGCCAGTGCTGCTATTTTCCTAGACAACTCTCGTACCAATTTGCCCACCCAGGAGCGATGGAAGGCTTGGTGGGCCACTGGCACGGGGATCGATTCCACGTGTGCCGCAGTGGCGCCTCCTACCACTGCACCACACGTGCCTCGGTGGTTCAGCGGATAATACGTGAGCCCCCAAAAAGGATAGTCGCTGTTCGGAGAGCACCTTAGGTTCCGAGTTTTGCAATAGGCAACAAATGTAAGTTGAGACAATGCATACGGAGATTTTTTTCGAATTTTTCTTCGATTTTGGATTTTTATCAAGCACTGGGCAAGTTCAGGCGTTGTGCACTACTCTTCCATGGGCATTCTCGCATCGTTTGTCCTTTTATTAGCCGACATTTGTTGTGCCTACGTTATTACTGGTATCGATGTATTCACCAAACATTAAGCAGTCTTGAACTTTGCGGTTAGAATCCACCAGTGTCTTGCGATTTGATGTACCTGTGTTCGTATTCCTGGTGTGTGTGTGTGTGTATGTGCTCATATAAATATATGTACAAATAATGTTGTCTAACGTATTACGCTCGAGACGCACTGAATACCACGCATTTGGTAGGAAAAATAGTTGCCTGGGAAGTCTTATTCTGCTATGGTAAAATCCCTTTTCTCCTCAGTCAAACAAGACGTGTGTCTGGTTAAGATTTATACTTAAATGACGAGGGACCGGGTAACGCAATGGTAGTGACTGTGTTCATCACGAGTAAGCAGGGTTCGGATTCTACCCCCGTAACAGAATCACCGGGCGTCGAGAAATTGGTACTAGACTTGTCTGGGAACATTTCCTTCGCTGCAGTCGGAGTAGAACAGCTTCAGCTCGGCCATCCTTAACCTCCAAGTAAAGTTGGCACCACCAGTGTTCAAAGGCATTCATCAAGAAGACGATAATCCTTGAACAGCAGCCGAATCTACGAGAGAGATGTTCGAAGAGTTTTGCGGACGATACATGCGAGAGACGAATCGTAGACGAAAAGTACTGCAATTTGCACAGTACAATCGGAGAGTGAAGTAAAAGTTCGAAGATGTTGCGGTCATAATAAAAAAAACATAAAAATAAGAACGTTTCAATTTCCGAAAAATGGGCTCTAGGGACGACGTGTTAAATATAATCCACGCAGGAAACGATTCTTCACTTTACCAACTTTCGATGAGCTCAGTAAATGCTTTTTATCTCACAGGAACGAAGCTTTCAATTTGGAAATTTCGACAGTCAAACATTTATCACGTTAGCAAAAGCTGAGAAATTCGAACCGTTTTCCTCGTTTTCGCGAAATAGCGGCTTGCTGGAAGTAGTTGAATAAAAACTGATAAGATTTGAACTAGTTATTTCTTTTTGAGAAGCTTTCAGGAATTTGATAAACAATCTTTGTTGGGCTAACATCTCGACGTGTTCATCTTCATCAGAGCCTGTAATCCGAGTCGGTGGTCTATAGTTGCTCGTTTTCTGGATGTGGCGTCTTCGTTTCGAGTGGGTTCATCCTCAATGGGGCATGTTTCCATATGAAATATTGTTATGCTTCATGCAATCCGATAATGATGCTGACTTCTGCAACGTGGATTGTCCGAATAAAGAAGTTATTATCAGCGGACTTTCACTACTATCAACAACTGGTGTCTTGTATGAAAGATCTTTGCTGGATGAGAATGCCTCATTCGAAAAATGCTCCAATGAGAAAGATTCTAGTCGATATAAAAAACGAAGACGTCATCTCAAGAAGACCAACAACTGCGGATCATCGGAAACTGAATTTTCGTTATTCGAACCGAGGTGACTTCCTGACGAGGGAACTGGTCTATCCTAGGAGGTTTCGTGGAGCAATTCACTCCCATTCATGGTTCAGATTTGTTGCCTAGAAATAGGATAACTGCAGAAATCATAACTAAAAAGGAAAGCCCTCCTCGGAAAGAACAATAGCGCGTTCGTTTTCCACCGCAGGCACCTGCGGTCCGGAGTTTTGCAAATATCTCAGCATCGTTGTAGTTATATTTCGCATTATACCCTGCCATTAAAAAATAGTAGGCAGTAAATAAAACGGTAAACATTGTGTCAAAAGATTGTTCGCCGTTTCTGTGAAGGACTGAACAATATGGTTCATGTACGCTCTGTCCTTCTGAAGAACAGCGGCTACGTTCAGCACACCGTCCATTTTTTCGAACAACGTTCTCTGCTTCAGACAGCCAGATTCGTTGTCCTTTGATTTTCACCTGGTCGGCTTCGTGTCCAAAGAAGTGGGCATATCGATATTCATTACACCATATTCTGTTCCCTACCGAGTATATTTTTTGTGTTTATTTGCAAAATTTTATTTTCAATGGTCCTACACGAATTTTCAATAAATCCTCTTTGTACTCGACCAAAATGTCGGCGCGACAAATTCTCACCACTGCAATAAAACTCTGGAAGTGATTGTCGCTGTACCGTATGATTCTGAAAACAGCATAGCCCATTGAATAAAACCGGTACAATTGAATCTAAGCACGTGACTCTCTTTTTAATTGTAGCAATGTCACACAACATGTGGTCTTCCTTCATCCATAAAGTTGAACAACGCGATAACCTCGCTCGACCATGGGGTTTATCGTCGACTCCGATGTGGTTTCCCCTCCAAAGCTCCATCGTTCCACATCGTAATGTCGGTCAAAGTCGTCAATGTCGAACATATTCCTGATAACAGGAGTCATATGCAATATGGTAACTAGTACGGAGCGCGCAACTCACCAAGAACTTCCTTTTTTTCATTTCTTACGTTTCGAACACCACCACTTGACAAACAATGTTGCTTGTACTGGTATCAACTGAGCCCTTGGTGAACAGTGAATCCCCCTGCCACTGGGCAAAAATTGTAGTGTCTCGTGGAAGGCGTTGATGCACTCGCTGGTGGGTTGTCATATTCTGCACAATGGTTTAACTAAAAAGTCTAACAAGAGACTGGAAAGTTCATGAGTTCGGAATCGCACAACGAACTTGGCACTACTTGAACTTGTAATTCAACAATGCCAACAGTTTTTCATTGTAGAACGTCCAAGCTAATTTCCACCACATTCCATCGATCGACATGCCACGCGGAGTAGCTGAGTATCGTAACTGTGTTCTCTAACTGTGAACACATTTCAAGAAACTAGGCCACAAATTCCTGTTGTTCCAATCCCTTCCAAGCTATTCAAATCACGCCATTTAGACCCCAATCAAACTATGTTCAATCATTTCAAGAGGGACCACATTTTTTTTCAATCAGCTGGCAGATGCATTCCCACTACATATTATAACCACCTAAAAAAGCTGCAGTATAGACGATGTATAAGCACACTCGTATTGCAAAAGAAGGTTTTCATTAAGCCTACAAACTATTTGCTACAAACAAATGTAATCTTCTTTTTAGAGACACCACGAGGGACCAATATGCACAGCTATGGCCTATACTCTTAATAAATTCATTTCACTTAAGTTCACCTTTCAACGGCCGATTTATCAACTCTTGACTCGGAGGTGTACTTAAACTTCGGTGACGAAGATATACTTTGTTATGACGAAGAAATCACAAGATGTCAAGCAGCCATGTGGAAAAAAATACTATAGCGTGCACCTTTACCTGTACAATGAATGAGCGAATGTTCAAAAAATCTGCAGAGGAAACACATGGGTCGGAAAAAAAAGAAAGACAGTACGACAGCTAATGAGAGAACTGTTCCCAAAACAACAGTGGAAAAAACCAGTCCACTTTTAGCAAGGTATCTCAAGCGATCAAAACTAATACAAGAAAATGAATGCCTACACGATTTAGGCACTTCCTGCTTCCTGAGAGCGAAATTGTTGCAGGATTTAGAGCTACAAGAGAAAGAAGGGCAAGAGAAAAAAAAACGGTTGTGCAAAAAAATAAGGCACTTCTTCGAGAAAAGAAAACATGGAACAGACACAAAAAATCACACAGGGTATGATTTCTCATTAAGAACTAACACGAAAAAAAAACTTCAAATATAAGGAAAACAAGAAAATAAAACGTCAAATGACCGAAGGTAAGACTGTTTTCTACAGAATAAATCCAAAAAAGAATCCAAAGCTAAAGTGCTGGCCAAGCCACTCAACTAGTCAAGTGACGTCAGTATGCCAGTATCCCAAGTTACAGATAATTGTCCTCTGAGGTATCGCACAGATAACAGTTCGGTTGCAATGGTACTGACCCGTTTTGCAGACCATATGCCGATATATCCTACACCACCGGTGAGATTAATTAGACACCAAAACTTTGACTACTAACACTAATAATTTTGCAATCCTCTTCAAAAATCCAGTTGTGTGAAATCATTACCCAAGAAAGGGATCTTCCACGGTAAACGAGGGCTTTGAGAATTTAATACATTTTGACAGATGAAATTTACTCACCGCCATTGAGAATAAGCTGATCGTAGTCCACGAAATGCAGGAATCATTATACCTAGGCAGGATAAAGCCCTCTGAGACCGCAGACCAATTTACAATTCACGATTTCCAGCTGAAGAGCACCACCATTTCAAAATAGTATAGCTCACTTTATAATAACTTTTGAAGACGCCTAAATTCGATTACAAATTGATCTTAGAAAAGTCAATTCAAACCACTCAATTAAACATACTCCGGAATACGCTTTCTCGAAATAATCCATTATTTAGTTCGAAATATCGGAACATACCTGTCCAGAGTAAACCTAGGACGTGAAGTTCTCATTGGTTACAAAAAGTTCTGTAGTTCCCAGCAAACTGAAAAAGACCAATTAATTTAAAAGCTTCGTTGCTGCGGCAATATGCCTACGCGAAGACGAACTTATTTTGACGCAGCTGTACGGTTGTCCAGTTTGTCGACTGTCGCTTTCCAAGACCACTCGACATGTGTGACACTATTAATTGTAATTTCACCTACGGTTTACCGCCTCATCATGGCTACGAGGTGTTCCTGCGCGTTAATGACGTCAGTATGGCAGCATCCCAGGTTACAGATATTCTCCTCTGAGGTATATCGCAGATAACTCAACAGATCGGTTGAGATGGTACTGGGCCCGCTTTGAAGACGATGTGCCGACGTATTCTACACCATCATTGAAATTAATCAGACACAAAAACTGTCATTACTAACACTACTAGTTTTGTATTAATGTTTAGAAAGTTAGTTGTGCGCAACCGTGACCCAAGACACGAATCTTCTACGCCATAAATAAACCAGAACTTCGAGAAATTATCATCTTTCTGTAGACTAGACATACTCGCAGTCGCATGAGATTAATTTGGCTGCAGCCTTTGAGGTGCAGGAGCCACCACTGTTCCAAGACAAAGCTCTCTGAGATCGGCAACCAACAGATGATTTCCAACTAGAGCGTTTCACCATTTCCGCATGTAATAATTCACCTTACAAGATTTTTTTGAATACTCTTCAACTCAACTACAAACTCATCCTTAGAAAAATTCAGTGCTAAAGCATTCATGTAAACATGCATCGCATGAGTTCTCTCGAAACAATCCACTACTTCTTGCATTCGAAATATCGGAACATATCTGTTCAGAGTACCCCTAGAATATGAGACACTTATTGTTCATAAGATATAGCGTAAAAAATTAAAAAAGATAGATTAATCTAGGGGATCCGCTGCTTCAGCGAATTTGCTGACGCGAAGACGAAGGCTTATTTTGAAGCAATTGTATGCTTGTTCTGCTTGTTGACTGTCGGCTTTCCAAGGCCACTTGACATATTGTGTGACACTCCTATTAATAACCCTCCCAACGGTTTACCTCCTCGCCGTGGCTGGGAAGTGTTCCTGGGGAGTCGAGCTGCGATGTACAAAAGGGAGATTCATCCTTTCCCTAGCAGGGTCTCCCAAGCTGAGATAGGAGGCCGGCGTTTCGGTCAGGAAACCCAGCTAAGAATAAACCAATACTAGGATCCACCACCGCCCGGTTCTCAAACTACTCGTATGATGCCAAAACTCCCTTCTGATCCAAAAGGGCGACTACCGCCCTGTGGTGGTGACGACCGGGCCGACACTAGCCTGGCCGACCTCTGGACTCCAGGGAACCACAATGGAATCGTTAATCCTATATTCCTAGCGATCAACCAATCAATTCACGATTTTACTTCAACATAATTTCACTCAGCCGAACAGACAAAGATAGTCGATATCTATCGCAATTATCAAGGAAAAGGAAGAAAAGAAATGCACGCAAAAGCATCGAACAAAGGACATCATCACGGTCTGCTCAGTGAACCACCGACCCGACCGACGTTGGATATGATCGCTCACGCACGATGTCATTGAGAAAGTTTTAGTGTCTCCTGACGGATAATGCTATAAAATCGGGTACGACAGGACAAATCGGCGCCGTGACGTCATACCCATTTACAACAACGACTACCCACCAAACTATGCACCGACATGAAGCTATGACGAAAGACGAAAGTTGAAACATTCTGTATGAGACATGCAAAAGTTTTCACTAGAAATAGACTTGAACGCTAAGACTGCACCCAGTAGAACGCCCGAACAACGTCGTAATGGGATTGCATGGATTACGACATAGAACGAGCATGACCGGTTAGTCAGAGCTCAGTAACTCAGTTTTCCAGAAGCCTCACTCTGCAACGCTGGATGTAGGAGTCTCACAGTGGAGAGTACCATGACCAAATGGACCATATCACAGTGATATTAGTAAAAAAGACACACATCTTGAGCAGGATAGCACCACTAAAAGTAGAGACCAGCGTGTAATTTCGTGTCCGTAAATTCGATGCCAAACAAAACAGTAGGCGGACCATAGCCCCACGAAATCATGAATAAAACGGATTTCATCCAAGATTCTGAACAATTTTGAAACTACAGCAGTGTTAAGAAGTCGGCGAGACTCTTTGAAAATTTCCCCATCTAACTCACAATGGTACGATCAGAAATGAACTTGGTGGCTGGTACTAAGAATAAACTATCAAGCCTCCGCACAAAACGGGTGGGACAGCGAAAGCAGATAAATACACAAAAATGACGAAACTAAACAGAGACCAGTAAAATTAACAAAGAAAAGGCAGAGCGTGAAAAGAATCAACGAACTTGTATGCTTTTGCGGAAATGTTCCTCCGAAGTTCTTCATCTTGCGAAGCCGAAACTGCAACTGCTGCACGAAAGAACAGATGCACCATCAAGGTCTTCTGGAGAAAACAGCAGCAATGATTGTTATCGTTTGTGACGACTGAACTGTGAATTTGTGGATTTCAGGAAGCAGAAAACATACAGGAATAAGATCCTAATAGGGATACTCACAGAGGAACTATCACAACCAGGTGCGAGAAGATTCGCATTAGCTCGAGTTGATTCTCACGGACACTGGTTCGCATTAGCTCGAGTTGATTCTCACGGACACTGGACTTCCAAGTCGGATGTCTCGGATCCTGAAGCTATTGTATTCCGCCAGTTTTCGTGAAGAATCTAATTTTCGAAGCAGATCGTGGTGGAACAAACAGCGGATTGATTTGAGCGGCAAAAGAAGCTCATAACGAATTTTATAACCCATGTTCACATAATTCATGAGAACTAGTTCTACTTATTTCCATCCAGATGCTCTTCGACTACGATTCCATGGATTTACAAACCCCGGCACGACATCGTCGGAGCCTTCGTTTCTTCCAAAAACCCCCTCATTTCTTACGTTACTAATTTCGTCAAGGATTTTTGCAACCAAGCTCGTATAAATTACAACGCGGTTTCGTCTTCATCGAAGGCAGCGATAAGACAGAGGTAAACGATGTGAATAATTGCCCAAGTCAGGAATTCTTCCCACTTTTGCTTAAATAATCCCAGTTAACAACAAAATAACATAGGAATAAAGCAATAGTACAAAAGCGTACATCCAACTCGTTCTTTCAAAGGCCATATAATGTGAACGCAAAATCGAAGAACTACAACTGCAACACTACGCAACGACTAATGGATGCTTACCTTGTTCAAGAAAACACGCGTTTGAAAATGTTGATGATCCGACGAGTCAGAAAAATCTTGGAATAGCAGCTTCCCCGTCGGCTCGCGCTCAACGATGTATGAGTTCCTAGAATATGGTACCAATAAGTGCTCTATAGGTTGAGGCTAGGATATAGCAGAAGGAAGCACACATTTCAGTCCTGAAGAAAACTTTACAGTAGTGAACGAGAGCTACGAAGAGTACCAACAAACACTATGTGGCGAAGTTCAAGATGTAAAAGGTGATGAGTATTCTCAAAAGAATAGGCCGGAAACACACAAGAGTTAACTATAAGTAAAACATCTAAAGCGGAGAAAATTAGTTTCACTGAGCAATGGAGTGGAGTCGAAAGGGATACAAAAAGATGAAGGTCTGAGCGTTGATCAATCCCTGGGAGATGCGCTATTCATTCGATTTTATTAACCACCTTTGGAGATGAGTGAATGATGCACTGACCCAAGTGGCTTAGCGATGTACCGGACTGGTGGAGGTAGGATGCTTCCAGCGAAGTCTGGCACCAGTTTATCGACCCCTTAAGGATGAAAAGCTTGGTCAGCCATGGTCGTGAGGATCAACCTATGTGTATTGCAGGGTGTCTCCGACCACTGCTCTACACGCGCCGATAAATAACGTAGATATGAAAAACAACAAAGTTTCTATATTTATATATACATATATATTTACGAGACCTTAACATGCCTGATATCGATTTCAGGAATGAGCGAAAGAGACTGTAAAACAGGGAGATTGCAGATGGCACCTCTAATTTTTTGCTCTTGTCCTTGTTTTGACAGCCACCTATAATACCGGCTTATTGAAAGTAACAGGTAAATAACAAATAGAACGCATATTTGTAAAACAACGATACAAACAAATTCAACACATCAGAAAGTAGGAGAACGACAGCACCCCCCCCCCACTTGTCGATAGCCGTTCCGCCTTGGGAACGGAAATCGCAACTCAACTTCCTGGCCTTTCTAAAATAGTGGCTCATTTCAGACAATAGAAACATTGCAACCTCACACTGGAATCGACAACAAAGTAACTGCATACAAATGAAGTAATGATAACTAGAGAAAGTCAGAAAAGAAACAGAGTATCCCACACATTAACTAAAAGATTAACCAGTAAGATGAAAGTGGAAGAAACTGAACGTACCTCACACTGGCCCCTTTCAGTATTGACAGCAGGAGATATGAACACTTCTATAGCTCAACACCGAGTTGGACACGTTGCAATGGGAATGTCATAAGAAGCCACAGAAGATCAGAAGTGTACGAGAGGACCTCAGAAAGAGTCGTGCAGAAGCGTACTGCTGCGTGCTGTAAACTGTCTTTGTAGATATCTTTTACGGAAGGCTCTTACTGAACCTGAACAATGAAAGACGTAATGTAAGGCATCCGAAGTCTGCAAATCAGACAGCGGTGGATTCGTTTCTGGTCTTAAAAATGCATGGATTGACCGTCGCTACGAAAACTGAAACAATGAGGAGGAATAAAAGAGCAGACCTCAACTAGCAACATAACCATAGCAATGGGAAGCGAACTGCGAAAGACAAATATGAAGGCCGCATTCCATGATGTAGCGAAAATCGAAATGCTTAGGAAGAAAGAAACTAGCACCTGTTGCTGAGCACGGGGTCTTCCTGAAGCACAACGGTCATCCACACTGCCCGTGGCAGCTGTTCCATTCCATCTACCAAACTCCACCGTCTCAATCACATTTCAGACACACGGCGTCGGAATCTCATATGTGTTGGACGAATGGTCTGCAATCGCATCGTTTTGAAATCTTAATCGCGTTGCCAATGCCATCCCTCTCACTTACACCTTTTGAAATGAAATCTTCCGGAAAATATTCGCCGAAATATCATCAATGTCACGTTGATCGCAAATAGATCTTGACTTTTATAGACGTAACTCCGCTTAACTCTGAATTAACCAACGTCAAGCAATGTGACTGTGCTAAACGGAGCACTCTCTGTCGCATGTCAAAATTTGAAAGTGAAGGTTACCGCTGCAAAGGAAGCTTCTAGAGCAGAGCTCATAATGATCATCATCCTCCTATTTTTTGAATCCACGTGGGACACAACTAGTTCATAGCCCCAGAAATGCAATCGAGTTTCACCACATTCGAATTAGGTTTCAAAGTTCACAAATTGTTGCTTTACCCATGCTTTCTTCTTCCAGCAGTTGGTGAATTGTTGTACATGGCTTCTCCTCAGTTGTCTCCAAATAATCATCGTGAACACGGACATAAGATCAGTATAAGATAAGCACGGCGTACCATTTCATAGCCCAGACGTTGCGAGTGGTGAAAAGAAAACAACGCAGTCCAAAATCTTCTGAAAAATAGGAAATGCACATGTAGCGCAGCAGTTAGAATCGTTTTGGGACACACATGTGATCGTTGCTTCCACACCACACGTTCACCAAGACTTCATCCCTCCGATCTGGTGTATTGATTCCAGACTGTCTTCGAAGATAGCAGCATTGAGTTGATACATTGGCAATCCACCCCAAATCATCCCATAGGCTAGATTTTCATTCAAAACGATGCTCGATGAAGCCGAATCAATGGCACATCCCAGCGACTCATCAACGTCCAATGTTCTACGATGTTTTACACTTGGAAATGAGGCACGAATGGCGAAGTTATAATGACACCGTTTAATATGGAAAAAATCTTTAATTAGACCGCACTCAGGGTAGACGACGCAACACATCCAATTACGGTCGACAAATTGGTACGACCTTCATACGACAAGCTCGCCACCTCAAATCCACAAAACTTAACGATTAACTGCATCTAAAATTATAGGCCGAGTCGATCTGACCAGTACTGAGCGACATCAATGAAGAATACCAACCATCTTAAGGATGGAGCCAAAACCAACATCCAAAATCCGCAGACCTTTGTGGATCAAGAATGCGAGGAAACGCAGTGAATATAAAAAGTAATGGAATCACAGCAACGTCGTGTGAAAAAATGTGACCACTCAAGTCACCTCCTTCAAAGGAAAGCCGACAAAGTACAACTGAATTACGACTGTGAGAAAAAATTCCTAAGAATTAAAATGCTTCTCTAGAGTTTTACTACTACCTAATACAACCCGAAAATTAGGAGTAAATGAATAGGCACCACATAAAAGAATCAGAAAGAACTTTCAACAAGAATTCAAGCAGAAAATACGGGCAAAAATTAGCACTGTAGTAATCAAGTTAAAAATCAAGGCGAAGGTTAAACACACAATAAAGACGAGTACGGTGAATCGATGGAATTCAAATAGTGCTTCTTGGAAGAATTACATAGAAGAAGAAAGTAATAAGCGGTACTACAATGCTCAATTCAACATGAGTGAGGACACGCTCAGTGGGTCAAAAGCGCTGTTCATAAGACCAGTTGTTCGGCTATGAATGCACACTGTACAGACGTAGTACTAAGACTAATGAGAGAATTACTTCCGGTGAATCGTTGAATGCCATTGCTTGAAAGTTCACGTTTCCTTTGCTTTTCAGCACGAGATATTTGAGAATCGTTAATAATACGCGTTAAAGTAGCAGCAATTTCTGCATCAGCATCGAAGTTCTGGACAGAAGATTCAGCTGCACAGAATCGGACACACATCGCCCTTTTGGTTGCGTTCGCCCTGAAGAATTCGCAAGCTGGGGTACAATAATCAAGCTAATTAACAACGTAATAAAAACCAGAGCCAGCTAGAAGTACGAATCTCAGCCTCTGCATTTCAACTTTTTTTTGTAAGCAAGAAGTCAGTTATAGGTTATAAGGCCAATAGTTTTTTAAGCGTTATCAACGAAATACGAGACACTACAGCACGACTACATTAGAAGGAAGGAGTGGATAAAAAAATGTTCTAGATTCCGTGAACACACCTCGAGGCTCTGAGATCGGTCTGCAGTTCGTCTGGTGGCCTCTCGAAAGTGCCTTCCATTAGGAACTCCGTCAGCAACTGCAAATATGGCATAACATTAACAGACAAAACACTTCAAACTACAACCGAAGTGACACTTATGGTGGATAAAACAAAAGTCCCTCAATAATCTGGTTTTGCTTAGATATTTTAAAGGTTTGTGGCAAAACAGAGCGCCTCAACTCATTCAGAGCAATTTCGAAATTGTCGTTACCGCCCTGAAACAACAATCGAAAACTCTCAGACACTTTCTTTTCAGAGGTAAAACCACTAAAAAAAGTGAAAGCGAATGTTCAGTTTTAGAAGTGATCAAACATATTTACAATAGAGCAAGCTCTTTATCAAATACCGCTTATTGCACGCTGACTAGAGTAAGTGGTGAAGTGAGAACTTCAGAAACTTATAGAAGCGACATTTTGCTGTGTGCACGGAAATGTCTAGAATTTTTTCTAAACTTTACTCCAACTTATTTATTAGGAAACTTCGATGGCCCGTCCTCACCGGTTGTGCTCGTACCAGCATAATTTCTATTATTTCGGAGCTTCGCTGGTTTAGCCGCTGTGGTTCCTTAGAGTGCCGAAACCAGGCTAACCAAAGTCCGCCCCAGGTCGTCACCACCACAGGCAGTCCCCGAACTTGTCGACCAGAGGAAGAGTTGCCACCATGCGGCTAGTTTGATGCGCGAATGGTGGTAGGTCTTAGTATTGGTTTGCTATTGACTGGATTTTCTGGTTGAAACGCCAGACTACTTCTCAGCTTGAAGGCCTTGCTGGGGGGACGAATCCCCTGCACTGTACATCGGAGCCCCTACACCCAGGAACACCTCCCAACCGCGATGTGGCGGTATACCGCTGGGAGGGTATGCAGATATACCCACTTATGCATGCATACATACCTATATATGTATGTATATGCATATGCATGTGTATATTTATGTATATATACGTATTCATATATACACACATGTATGTATATATCTATATACATCCTGCAATAACCTAGGTTAATGTGGTGAAAAGCATGTTTGTCGAGAAATGGGCTAAAGACAAATATTAGAAGAACAATTGCTGTAACAATTGAGCTTTTTACACTCACATTTTATTCGGCACGACCTGTCGATCGTCTTTACCCAAATCCCAGATACCATTTTCAAACCGGGGAGTGGGAAAACTCGTCAAGTACTGGATGCATAAACTCTACTAATAGAACCAAATCTCAAGATTCTCTTGAGAAAATGAAGAGCTGAAATTAAAACTTGTGATGGTAAAAAGAAATACTACACGAACAGAAACAAATGTATTACAATACAGCCGCAGCTCAACTGGGTTTGTTGCCGATTTGGGCTCCCATAGATCAATCCCGCAGACCGGTGATTGGTGATGGCGTTGACCGATAGAACTAGTTGAGAGACAGGCGAAATGAAGGACCCGCATGGTGTGGTGGTGAACATGTTAGCTCCGGAAAGGGTAACAGCGCGTTCGTTCCCCACCGCAGACACCTGTGGTCCGGAGTTTTGCAAATATCTCAGTATCATTGAAGTATATTTCGCAGTATACCCTGCGTTAAAATGAGTAGGCAGTAAATAATAAATAAAATCGTGATTAGAAACAAGTGTGTTACGTGGAATCAGAGTAACGTAGTATTGGTGTTGAACTGCGAACTAGCGCTAAATCTTCAAATCCCATCAAGAGGATCCAATCCGATAACGTGTCCTATATTTCCAAACTGCTCAATGGCGTCGAGTGCATGACTAAGAGATTGATCAACGCAGAGAACGTTATTCTTTTTAAAGAGATGTGGGGTATTGCGCAGTAGTTAGTGATGCCCCCTCCACAATGCTCTGTTCAGATCCACGTGGGACCGCGTTAGCCCGGTTATGTCCAAGAATGCAAGGAGAATACACTTTACAGGCATTCTACATCCATGAAAAATTTGAGATGCTCAAGCAGTAGCCGAAACAAGACTTTTCAAGACAACTGTGGTCCATTAGTGCGAGGAAAATGAATAGACGGCAAGATGTGCTGGGGCCCGCATAGTAGATTGTCATTGCAGGTCACGCGAAATAAAAAAAAAGTACTTCAGTCCAGCGTTCTTCGTATTTCTGCTTAATTTTCCGCAAACCTAGTGGTACTTTTGTTGTTTATTATTGCTATAAATAGGAAGTAAACTGTGTTCATGAGAAACCACAATGCGAGTGTGGGTTCGGTTGCTGCTTGAGGATTTTCATTTCATCTTGAATGTCATAGAATGCTGGTCAAGCAGCAATTCTCCCTAGAGCCCTGAGATAGCCGGGATGGAGCGTTCCCAATTGAATTGCAAAGAGTGATTTTTTTCCAGACAAGTCCGGTATTAATTTCCCGACCCCCGCAGGGATGAGAGGCTTGGTTGGCCGGGAGCGCAATTGAGCTAGCACCATTCTCTTGATGACGGACATCACTACAACTGTGCTATCCGCCTAAAATAAATAATTAAAAAAAATTGGTTGTTGGACCGGAAATGGTAATCGCTTGTACTGATTGCAAATCCCAGAATGATGAAAACGCTCATCAGATTCATTAACATAATAATAATCATCAAGCGCATAACTTCAGAGATTATTTCTGCTTTGGTGTTTTTTTCTGCGAAAAAGGCAACATGTTCGTGAACAGTACCGGTCAACCATTTTCGGTCTTAGAGTTGGGGGAAGCGCAGTAGTCAGTGATATCCCCTCCACGATACTCTGCTCCGATCTACGTGGAACCCCTTTAGCCTGGCTATGTCCCAAGAATGCAGGGAGAATGAACTCCACCAGCATTGTGCGACATCCACAAAAGAAAATTGAAATCCCTCAAGCAGTTGCCGAAACAGGACTCGAAATATTCTAAGACCATTGTGGACGATTAGTGTGAGGGAAAACGAATAGAAAGGCAAGATGTGCTGGGTCCAGCGTAGTAGATTGTGATTACGGGTCATGTAAAATGAAAAACAAAAAGTACTTCAGTCCAGCGTCCCTTCATACTCCTACTTAATTTGCCACAAAGATAGTGGCACTTTTGTTGTTTATTATTGCTATAAATAGAGATAGATTGAGTTCATGAAAAACCTATAATGCTAGTCGAATGAATCGAGGAGGAAGATTCTTTGGTTGTGGAGACCATCTCGTAGGAGTGCCCAGTAGTACAGAATCACTCATGATTTGACTATGTAGCATGTTGTATGGACCAAAATTAGGATAAAGGGCGATATTTTTACTCGTTATTCCAGTTCTTCAAATTCTTCTGCCGGCGGTTTTCGACAAAACACACTACCTTTACCTGTTTTGCTAGTCTGTGGCTAGATGTGAAGAATGCATGTGCATTATTTGCTGGGATCAGTCGACGAATAGATAGCTCGCCTCGATATGTTATTTTACTGAGAAAAAGGTGAACCATGTAGTCTACTTGGTTGCTCTTTTCGTCCCTTTTCTCTAAGAGAGTCTACTCGTTGATCATGACAAACTAGAAGAACAAAATTAGGTTCAACCATAGGAAATCATATGCACGAGGGGACATCTCGACAGGATCGGAGATGGAATCTTTTAATCGAGTGTATTTGATAAACAAAATGTGTGCGGTCCATACGCTTTGGACCCGATATTTTCGCACGTTCAGCAGATTGGTTGGTCGTTAATTGTCGATATCGTTCGGTACACTTTCGATTCCTCATCACACTTAAGCGACACAATATACTCCTAGCATCACCCTTCCAATAACGTACGTGATAACGATGACAGATATTCAACCCTGATTATACACTGTCCAAGTCCCCGACAAAAGAGAAATAATTGTAAACATAAGGATTTGGGCTCGAAAGTGGAATTTGTTCTACAACTTCATTAATTCTGACATGTTTATTCCGCTGAACGTGAATAGCGCACCAGAAATGAAATCGTTTCTCATGAATAATGTGTTTCCTGGCTTCAATTGGACACTACTCTTTCCTCACGAGCTGTCAAAATCGGACAGCACTTGTTCCACCTGAAAAGCGCTTCATGTTAGAACTGCTTCATCACCAAAGTGACCAGCACATCAACATCAAGGATAAAAGTGCGCGTACAACGAATAAAAATAGGACAAAGCTCTCTTCGGTGATTGATCCCTGAGGGATGTGCCATGCATTCGTCTTCATTAAGCACCATCACAGGTGACTGAGTGCACATCTGGCCTCTACAGTGCTGTGGCCTACCGATGTATTGAGCCAGTGAAGCTATCTTCCCAGACAAGTCTGGCACCAATTTACCGACAAGAGAGGGATGGAAGGGTGGTGAGCTTGGGAAGAGGGGATCGATCCCATGTGTGTGGCAGTGCCCCTCTAACCACTGCACTACACGGGCCCTTGGCACGCCATACAACATATAATAGGCTATTCCTCAATATGGTTAAAAGTATTTTCCAAAGAACCTCATTAATAAAGTGATTTAGCCATATTTTGAGCTGCACATTCAAAGCACACCAATGAAACGGGAACTAATACAGTAATCCACTGCCCATGCCTTAATATCTGTCTAACGTGCTCCTCTAGAACCTGATCCCTATGAATGATGATGAAATATTACACTTAACAAAACCACCAGTAACATCTCCCAGCCCCTTCGTTTTCTCTGGTTACCTCGCGTGCATGACAGCATTACCTTCATAAAGGCTTATGTGTGCAACATCAGCTCTAAAGTAGAAGCCATTGATTGTCATCTCGAAGTGGAAAATAAGTGCCTGAATGCTCTTTCACTACGAAGTTACATTACTTGTTGCTAGCACTACCTTCATGTCCCGTAAAAATATCGTGTAACCCGAAAGGGGCGTAACAAATACCCTTCAACCAACTGCACAGACTACAAGGCAGGATTGTTTAGTGGGTTTCACTAGCCCAAAGCACAGAAAGCGCGATACACTTTTCGTTTGTTGCGTTTCTAAAGCTGCTTTTAATGCCCACGTTTAGCCCATTGGGCTGTTTGCCGTTGTATTTTTTTTTACAATCGGCCGTGCTTCCGAATATAAAGGTCGAACTATTTCTTAGCTTGGAGAATCCTGTTGAGTAAGAAACCTCCCACTAGAGATCGCAGTTCCACGCTTGCGAAAACTCTTTGACATAGCGAAATCTTTAACCATTAGACAACTCAGAGTTTGCTACGGATTCCACCCTTGCGCGGTCAAATACTGGTCACGTGATACAGGCGAAATCATTCATTCAGTATAATCGAAAACAACGGCAGTTTCCCCTTCCGAATTAACATATCTTGCACAGAACTCAACACTGTTCTTTAAACAACCCCGCATTACATCTACTGTGCGGATCACACCACTTCTTGTATTCGATTCGTCTCTTCGTATCCATCATATATGCAGTTCTTCGAACATTTCGTGGATAGATTCAGTCGTTTGCTAAGCATTTTCATCTTCTTTATGAATTCCGTTGAATACCGATTAAGTCGATTGGCGTTGCAATATGTGGTTACCCTAGCAATGCCGTTCCCACCTGAATTTGAAGGAATTGCAGTTCTAAAATCTTATATCAGTTTCCTGACCCTGGAAAGAAAGGAGGTATAGCGGGCTCGGAACGGGTCGAACCTGCAGCTTTTTTGAAATTTCTAAATCTAGATACACCGAAGATAAAAAAAAACTCGTTCTACCTGCGTGTGTAAATATACTGGTATATATACATATAGGGGCGGAGATAACGAAGTGGTTAATGATGGGAAGATCGGAAAGCAAAGGCGTAAGTTCGATAACTGCTCCAACACTTCTCCAGTCCATGTACAAACCTCTTAGCCCGGTAATTTCTAAGATTGCAAGGAAGATCGACTCAACCACAATTCGTCAACATTCATGAGAAAAGATGAACCGTTCAGGCAGCACCTGTGAGAACATCCGAAATGTTCGAAGACCACTGTGAACGATGAACGCTAGGAAAACGAATCGAATGCAAGAAGTGTTCCGATACGCACTGTAAACGTGACACTGAGTCATCATAGGATTTCTCTCACAGAGGGATTTCATGCCTGTTAGTCGCTAGACAACGTGGCGCGTCCATAGGCGGGTAGAACAACTCGCGGATCAAAAGCGAGCTTCACTTAAGTGGGACCCAGGTGGGTCCAGGAATGGACTCCCTTTTCCTCCTGCGCCTATTTGGCACACACTAAACTAAACTAAACTAAACCATAGGTCACAATGTAGTACTTTTTACTTACTGTCTATTCTTCTTTTTTCATGGAAGGATATAATGTGAAATAGAACTACAGTGATGATGCGATATTTGCAAGACTTCGGATCACAGGTGTCTGCCGGACGATGGACGCCAAACTGCTGAATGATTAGCAGTACTGCCCAACAACCTTACATCAGATTCATTCCCTCGCATGATTTTAATAAGGAACACAAATGTCTATTGTTTTTGGCATTGGGATTGGCAAAGGTTTCCAATAATGTTTTACCGCCGCGTTTTACTTGAACGCAAAATATGAAAATAACGGTGAAGAATTGCTTGATGAATTCGAATCCATAGAGCGTCCATCAGGATTTGATTAACATAGAGACCTGCAAGACTGGAAACGAAAGACCCGCACGGTGTGGTGGTGGACGCGTTAGTCCCCGAAAAGGGTAATAGTGCGCTCGTTCCCACCGCAGACACCTACGGTCCGGAGCTTTGCAAATACCTCAGCATAATTGTGGTTGTATAAAACACATCAGGCGTGTCAGAGGAAGAAAAAACCTTGCCTGAGCGGACAATCACCGGTGAAATAGGAATTCTGTTGGGGCTCCTGCGACTTCTCTCTTTGTGGTGATAGGCCATTTAAGCGCTCATATGTAAAGAACAGCTTCATCGCTGTTGTTACAAGCCTACCACGCAAACTATCGTGCCATGGCACTTATAAAACGCAGGATTCAGAATATTCATTACCGTCCTTTTCTCAAGGCTTTCGCATACCTTGGCATACACTCACTCTAGATTCTCGATAAAGCTGACTACATTTTAGACGGAGAGAGATAAAACGCAACCAACCCAAAGATCCGTACAAGTGCGATGCCTGTCCTTGGTGCCTCTATCAGTCGCGGATTTCTCCAATTCGACCTCTTTTTTTTCTATTCTAAATAAAGAGCTATTAAAAGACGCCACGCGAAACGCTCATTCCCATCTTCTTACTTGGATGCTTGGATACTTGGACGGCCCGACCTCAATGGATGTCCGGTCCCCAGCTATTCTCCAATTTTCGGAGTTTTGCTGCATTATCCCTTGTTTCTTTGTCGTGCAGAGAACAGCCTGGCCAAAGGCTGCCCCACGTCGTCACCATCATAGGCAGTCGCCTCCTTTGTTGGTCAGAGGGAGATTTACCACCAAGCGACTAGTTTGGTACCAGGACGGTGGTGGTTCCCTGGAAACGCCGGACTCCATCTCAGCTTGGGAGGCCTTACCGGAGGATTAATCTCCGCGCTGTACATCGCAGCTCGACGCCCAGGAACACCTGCTAGCCACGAAGAGGAGGTAGATCGTTTTGACGATCCCACCTTATTGGTCAAAAAATTCGAAGTTACATCTTGAAAATACTCGTAACACTCCATACGCAAGCTGTCCGAACGTAAACTTTGAATCCAGTGATAAACAGCTAACTAATGTCTCCATAATGATGAAGTCTGAAAATTCACAACTGACTTCACTATTATTCGAACGCGAAGAGTTGCTGCCCGACCCATAGTCACGCCATGAACCGTCCGCGCGTTTTCCCCGATACTGCAATAACTGTGTCGTACGCTGAAATGAACGCAAAGAAATGTACAAACGTATTCCACAGGTTTTCGCTAGAAGCATTTTACTTTTCTCACAGAACTGTTCGTAAAGCTTCAGTAAAAGTATCCCGCGGCCGACTGGAACGCATCTTATAACTTTATTCTCTACAACCCGCGTTGCTGTGGGAAAACTATATCGAATAAGAAAACATATCGAGACATGTTGGGGTCCCAGCGTGGTTTTTGTCGCAAGCGTTTGCGCAGTTGTGTAAATACTCAGGACATCATGTTTGAACCTAAACCCCTTGACAGCACTGAAAGTGGGGAAACTTTGTTTACGTGCAGATGCGGTGAGTATCGAACGGGGTTGCAGAGCACATATCCATTCCCTTCGTAGACTTCCCAAGCATACTTCGTCCCTTTAACAAAAGCCGTCGACTACGGGTAAGCCAGTCTCAGGAATCACTGCAATACTGGAAGCAAAGCGGTCCTCAGCCGGTAACCGATAACGACCAGCAAACTCTCTACTAGATTAGATATCTAGATAGATAATCTCTACCAGATACCAAATTAGGAACAGTCACCGAAAACGAATGCAGGGAAGGAAGATTCAGAATTGGATATCGAAGTGGAAATGTAATCCGTTCTGTACAATTCTCGTCCGCAACAAGTCTCTCCATAGAAATATCATCGATGGACTCGGAAGTCTCTTCAACGCCATGACACATGCGGAGAACGATTGTATTCTCAGCAAGAAAAGGTGGTGCCTAATCGACATCTCAGTGGTACATGAATGCTGTCCTGGATCTGGTCACCGCCATCCGCGCGCGAAGATTCAATTCAGCCATAAGTTTGAAAAGAGCTCCTGTCATCGTCCAGACAACCAAACAAGGCGTTTACGACTATGGCGTTTTCAATAAAAGCTTCTCCTCATATGACTGGCAAATAGAAGACCTATAAAGGACTACAAGCTGCCTGTCGAAAAACTGATGTGCCGCACTCGCCCTGGTTACTCAAACAAGACGTGCGTACCGCATGTCCATCACCACTAAGGAGTTGGCATGAAAGTGAAGGACACTGAAGCTTAATCCTAATGCAACACACCTAACATGTCTTATAACAAACGTTGGCTGTAGAAGACGTTTGTAGGAGGATTTAGATCGGTATCGGCAGGAAGTTTTCGGAAGCAGCTCAAAAACCATCTAGCTTGAAGAGATGTCCTCGAAGTTTATGCTAAATAAAAGTGGATAAATGAATTTAAAAAAATCGAAATCTGGGAGAATTTAAGACATAAAACATAAACACGGACTAAACATTAAAGACAAAACACAAACTAAGAGTGGTGCTGTTAAGAAAAGCTGCTTAAGTTCCTTTAAACTGCTTTTTTTTAATTTAACTGAATTGGGGATAACAAGCGTTCATAAAAAGTATGAAGCAAGAACTGAAAGATAGGGCATGGAGAATACTCAGCCCTGATGACGAACGAAAAGCGAAATCGCTCAGGTGTGAAACTATCGAACTCTTCAGCTGCTTTAACTAACACTGTTCAGATTGAGTTTACGATAAAAGTGCGGTGTGTACGTTTTCATAAGTGTGAGTAATACCTACCTCTTACATAATAAATGCCTGCCTTAAAGGCGGATGGCGAAAAGCTTTTGCTACAATCGGTAAAATTAAGAATTTTCTACGCAATAGAAAATAGAACTTATTGTTGCTCTCTACCTACCATCGGCGAAGACCTTCGGATTTTTAGTGTGGATTCCTCTACCACATGAGAACGTCAACTTTGTTTAATGAACGTCGGCGAACGTTGACCGAGCATACTGTGAGTGGTACCTTGGCGAGCATAAAGCCGCATCTTTTCTGCAGCAGCCCTCCATGGCCTTCTGGAGAAGCCCCACTCAGCCGGATAAACATTTCTCAGTTGGAGATTCATGCTAACTGAATTATGCTGTCCACTTATCCCCTTCGAGATTTCATGTGCACGAATCGCTTTTGTCGATTTCTCCAGCATTTCTTACACCTACCTACATCGAATCATCTTTTTCTTCTCGACGCCTCACTAACAGCATTCTTCCTTTCCCACGTACATTTAAAATCGCGTGTCTACTACGAAAAATCCGAGGATGGGTTGATTGTTGTTGTCCTCGCTTGCGTGACATGCGATAACTTGAAGAAATAAAGTGTTCTCTGCCACGTACAGAATCGTGCCCATAGTAGTCAACTCGTCGCCAGAAATAGCTTGGAAAACCCATGTCGTACTTCTGGGGTTCACTGAATGGCTCAGGGCTGGATGCGCCACGCGGGGCGTCATACATTCATACGATGGTTTCTTAGAACTCTTCTTGGCAAGAAGGTGGCTACGTGTTGGCGTAATGACAGTGATAACATCAATGGTAACAAAAGTAGTAATGGTACTAAGAGTTACAGGAAAGAGAATAACGGTAACGACAACAATGACAATAATATTAACACATTAAAATAACGCTATAAAATGATGGCTATAAAAATCTCCACTTGACTAAATCTCCAGCGAAAAGCGAGTTCCAAAATATTACAAATCAACAGCGCTGTTAGAAGAATCTATTCCGACATTTCCTTGCAAATATCAATAGGACAAAAGTGGCCATCATTTCCGAAAAGCAGCAGTTTTTACACTTTACGGAAACCGAAATTGAACACTGTGCGGAATTCGGCATTTCCACCACTCCAATCTTTTCCTCAGACTCACCATGCGTGAAGGTCTTCGGATTTTGCGAGTGTGTTTGGAAGGCTCTGAATGATCTCCGATCTTCCTTACTGATGACATCGAAAACTGTCGATTTGATTCACCCTTGAATCTTAAGATAACTGCGCTAGGGTGTCTCCAAATCATCATCACAGGAAGTCGCCAGCCTTTTTGGATTGAAGAGATCGAGTTGACACCAGACGATTTGTTGCCAATTTCTCGATTCTCGGACGCATGAGGGTCTTGGTTGTGCCCTAGAAATGGGTGGAACCAGCGCTTTGTGCGCAATGGATTTCATCAATATCGCTGAACTACCCATGTCCTGAATCAGACCAGTAGTAAGCAAATACTAAATGACAAGAATAGTAATGAGTAATAGATTAACAAGAAAAATAGTAGTGACTAGTAATAACCGATCCTCACAACGATTTA
This sequence comes from Angiostrongylus vasorum, assembly GCA_018806985.1. Classification (NCBI taxonomy): domain Eukaryota; kingdom Metazoa; phylum Nematoda; class Chromadorea; order Rhabditida; family Metastrongylidae; genus Angiostrongylus; species Angiostrongylus vasorum. The sequence goes on from JADANN010000428.1 coordinate 55,857, forward strand.
CCGCGTCATCGTGGCTGGAAGGTGTTCCTGGGTGTCGTGTGCGATGTACAGAGCGGTAATTCATCCCCCCTAAGGGTTTCCCTAGCTGAGGAGTCCGGCTATTCAATCAAGAAACTAAGATAAGAGTAAACCAATACCAGGATCCACCATCGCCCAGGTATCAAACTAGTTGCATGATGCAAAGAAATTCCCTCCGATCCACAAAGGCGGCTACTGCCCTTTGATGGTGAGGGACTTGAGGCAGACTTTGGCCTCGCCGATCTCAGGGATTCCATCGAACCACAACGGCCAAACCAGCTAAAACTCCGAAACAATGGAAATTACGCCGTGGTCCACAAAAATAGTCAAGGAGAGCCATACAAGCACACAAGTGTTCAAGTAACTCCCATTACAATAAAACAGCAGTTAAATCGATGATTCTATTAACGTATGCATGTAAATTCTTAGTTTGGAAGAGGTATGCAGGTGTCCTATTGGCACGCAAGAGTTTACTATCGAAGTTTTTTCATTAAATCTATTCGTTTATTGGTTTGTAATATCAATCCGATGCTATGATAATCAAAAGCAAGGCGTCACGTAACCAATACGACACGAGGTGAGAAATACTATTATGACTCACTTCATTGTGGAACTAGAGGACAACACGCAGTATTCAAAAGACTGGAGTCGGCGTCTGAGCGGTATTGCCTTTCCTTAACTTCTCATTAATAGGTGGGTGTGGTGGGGAGGTGGTTGAAATTTTCACATGCCTCAAAAATAAATTCTTAAGAGGTGCTGTTACCATAGCTTCTCAAATCCACACACTGAATCAAATATTTATGTCGCAGATATGAAAGTACACACAATGGTTCTAAGCACCTAGCTTGTTACTGGGGTGTCGACATCAGAATCGCCGACAGGATCGTCTGTAACATCCAACGATGCTCTTTCCAATTGTTCTATCAGCGTTGTTAGAACTTCAGCAGCATCATTGGCTTCCTGGATCTGCTCGTTCAACTCTTTAAGGGTGGTGCGGTACTAAATAAAAGCAAAACGGAAATGGTCATTCAAAACGGACTTATTTCCTAAACCAGACGCTGATAATACCACCGTCTTCAAGAAATAATAGGAAGCGAATTGTCAACATATGCAACAGACCTCAACAATGCATTTTGTAAGCTTAACGTTCTGACGATTGAGCTCCTGCACGTCAGGGTCATCGGAGGATAGAAGCTGATGACTATATTCATGTTCAGGCAGAACAACGTGGCGAGGACTACGAAGAACATATTTCAGGATCCGCTCCTTAAAAAAATCCATAAATAGCTGTCTGGACGAAACATGTACACTCTGGAAATAGTGCAATCTATAACCACAATGTTGCTGAGATATTTGCAAAACTCCGGAACGCAGGTGTTTGCGGTAGGGACCGACCACGTTTATACCTTTTCCGACACGTAACACGTTCACCACCTATTTGTGTTCTCCCGATCAATGTCGGTGATGAATAATTGTCGATAACGCCTGTAGGTCAATAACACATTTGAGATACAGACGAAACTAAGGACTCGGATGGTGTAGTGGTGAAGCCGTTAGCGGGTAATGGCGTGTTCGGTCCCCACTGCAGACACCAGCGGGCCGGAGTTTTACAAATATCTCAGCAGCATTACGACTATGTTTCACATAATACCCTGCCAGTCCTTGGTTGCCCAATTTTTTTTGTGCACGAAATCCAAGATCTGACGCAGAAGATGATATAAAAGTAAACGTTTCCCTGTTTCCAAAACATCGAAAATTGATTTCGGCAAAATGAGAAGACTTGTACCTTGCAAGGTAGGGTGTGGGTTGAGAGTAGTTCGAAGTTGAACGCAGCCATTGTTTTCACAATTGAAAGAGTTCTTGCGACAGCAAAGACGGCTTTTAACCTCTGAAAAAGCAAATAAATTGTACTAAATGTAGGACAGACATCACGTGTGAGATGATCGAAGCAGAAGAAAACATGATTGGAATTTCTGGTCTTGAAAACTCAAAACATGAGGTAAAGCCTCAGAAGTCGCCCACAATATAAGAGTTGCATTCTGTCAGAAACTCAATAACTTTCCTGAAGTTTCGAGGTGACTTTGAAACCTTTCGTGACGGCAATGAGTTCTTCAAATGGAACAGACCTACCCAGATGCCTAGCACATTACATACATACGTACACAAACATGTATACACACAAACAGACACACATACACACATGTATATACATGTTCAAATATATACGTATATATATATATATATATATATATATATATATATATATATATATATATATATATGTACAGAAACAGATTCAACAGCTTGTATATAAAAAAGTAATAGGTAGAACAACATTTTTAGAAGCTCTCAATAAGAATACCAAGTTCAGAGAAGCTCGACAAATGGACGTTGCACGGATTTAGAAGGAAGCAGAGAAATTTTTGTTACAAAGAGAAACAGAATAGAACACAGATAGATAGATTTGCTGTCTTTGTCGACCAGCCGGAAAGAAGCATTTGTGTTGTATAACTCGATGACTCGTCAGGGAATGCCGGAAAATTTTAAAGGAACTTGAGTATGAAGCTGTGCGCCAGTTGGCATGCACAGAGGACAACTGATCACAAAGGCTTGCACTTTTAGTGCAGATGAGTCGACGAGGAGACATCCATGCGCAATTTAATGAATCATAGAAAATGTATACACACCCGAGCAATTGCTACACAAGTCCTAACTGCCACTTCTCTAAGCCGACAGACAACTACTCACGAAGAAGTCGTGAACAAGAAAACTGTTGCAGAAAAAAATCTCTTGAAGTTTGCATGTTCACGAATCCGACACCTAGGTATACATACGAACTCGAAATCTTCAAAACATCACTCACCAGTAGGTACTCTCGGTGTTTTGTGCTTTCTAAAAGAGCAATCCTTTCGTCTTTCCATCCTGGTGCCTTATCAAATAATGCTGTTGCAGGAAGTGGAGGCCAGCACAAATAGTTCCTCGATCAAAAATAACTGGTCCTCCTCACGAATTTATCTCCGTGGATCATTACCATCCGCTCTTCCACCTAAACGACAACGTCATGTTAGTAGGAAATTTATTTGCGACACAAGGCGGTGTGCTCCTATCCAAGACCTTCAATATTTACGCCTTCTTTCTATGCCAGAAACGCAAAATGGTAAAATAGTTTGCATTGTACAATGCCACTGCCTTGCTCGGTGAGTCAAGACCTTCAAAACGCCTATGAAGACTTCCTAGCATGTCCTCACATAGATCCCAATGACGACCGGAAACACAAGTCTTATTCAAGACTAAGAACATGTGCTTAGGTTTCGTACGTTTAAATCCACACCTAAGTTCCTCGCGCAGAAGGTTGTGATCTCAGAGCCTGAGGAATGAAATCCAACAAATGTCGTTCCTAACAGAACTTTCGCATTCACAATGATACATATAGGCAAATATATGAGAAAATGATCCGGAAGAGCAGGGGATTTCCGACGCATGAACCTAGGAACAGAACTTCAATGAGAGCACCTGAATGACGTAAGAACAACATCGTTCAACAACAGCAATGTTTGTTTATTCACTTTCGATACTAACATAAACACCTGTAAAGTAGTAATCCCATTGCGAACCTGTCGCGAAGATCGAAGGCAGCGGAAGTGTCGAGAGGGTTGCATTCGAAACAACTCGTCAATGTGACCATGAAAGCCTAGTGGCAGGTTTGAACCTAATTCAAAGGACTTAAATCAGTAAAAAAAGCAAGTTTCACCTGAGAGAAGACTACCGTGCACACCAAGAAAAGCTGAGAGGAACACATGGAGCGCGGATGAACAGAAATCCAGAGATGGCAGCGAAAGCAAAACCGCGCGCGGCGGGAGAGCGCTCAAGAACCGCGTGGCGTAACGAGTGGGTCGCGTTTGCTGCAAATAATGAAGAAAGTAGTTTATCCTCTAACCAACATATCTCAACTCGTGATGAACTTTTCTTCTATTTTCATTGTAGTCTCACTAACTCAAATAGAAAAAAATTGGAATTTACTAATGGCTGCTATCAATTCGATTGAAGTTAGCTTATTTTAATGGTAGGAATTTCTGGCTCTCAGCATTCCATGAAACCTATTTTCGCTTTTCTTTCGATTAAGCTCCTATTCCGAACATTGCAAAGAATGGGTAGGCAGGATTTCGTCTATTAAGATAACACAGTGGTGTCACCTGTGCATCACCGTCCTTTGAGGCGCCGCGCTTGTTTCGAAAGCTTGAAATACATAAATTTAGTTTACGCATTTTCTAACTTTGGATTCAGCCCATATCTTACGTTAAATGAATGATACACATACATGTACCTACGTATGTGTGCATATACATGCGTATGCATATATATGTATATATAGCATATATATATATATATACATATATATATATATATATATATATATATATATATATATATATATATATATATATATATATATATACGTGCATATAGGGCACGTGTGGCGCAGTGGTTGGAGGCGCCATTGCGACACACACGTGGAATCGATCTCAGCGCCCATGCCCCCACCAAGCCTTTGATCTCTCCGGGGTCGACAAATGGGTACCAAACTTATCTGGGAGGATAGCAGTACAGGCTCTATACGTCGGTAGGCCACCGCGAGTCATTCTAAAGGACAGTTATGCATTCAATCACCTCCAACGATACTTAACGAAGTCGAATGCATAGCGCATCCCTCAGGGATTGACCAGCTTTGTCCTTTATCCTTTTATATGCATATATGCACACAGGTATGTACATTTTATATATATATATATATATATATATATATATATATATATATATATATATATATATATATAAAATATGTGGTGGTGGCGTAGTGAACAATTTTGTAAATCACAATTTTAACTTATTATTTACTGCCTACTCTTTTTATGGCAGGATATATCGGGAAATATAACTTCAATGATGCTGAGATATTTGCAAAACTCCGGAGCACAGGTGTCTGAGGTGGGGAACGAACGCGGGAGGTTTGACGGGTGATTGTTGATGGCAATAGATCGATAGAACTAGCTGAGAGACAGGCGAAACGAATGACCCGCATGGTGTTATGGTGAACGCGTTACGTCCCGGAAAGGACAATAGCGCGTTCGTTCCTTACCATAGACACCTGAGTTTTGCAAATATATCTCAGTATCATTGAATTTTGTAAATGTCAAGCGTTTTTTTTCAATGGTTCTTGTTCTAAGTAAGTAGGGCCGATGGCAGGATTTTTGACCACTGAAAAAGGTCAAAAGATGCTGTTTCAATCCTAGCGGTGCTGAGTTCGACCTAGCAAACTTCAGTTGAGCACATTCAAATGTGGGCGGATAACGACGATGTTGCCAATCGAGGAGGCAGGTGATATGCAGGGTCGTCTGATAAGCCTGGCGTAGTTCAATAACGAACACCGATCACATTCAAGGGAATTACACTACACTTGAATGATCGGTGAGAACTAATGTATAGATGAGTGACTAGGAAATGTAGACCGAAGTACTATGGATTTGTGGTTTTCTTCAAAAAACACAAAACACTTGCACTGATCGAACCTTAAAACTTCCTTAAGTGCTCAAAATCAGTTACTGCACGGATCTTAACCTTTTTTGCTTTTTACCCGGTGCTTCTGTAAATTTGAAGCAAGCAGTACACCATGTCATTCCAGACGTCACCCCAACTATCAGAGAAAATAGCCTACCATCATAACCCAAAAAAAAATTCGTAAAATCACAAATTTAGTGCTCATTTACATGCATTCTCTCCACGTTCACTACAAATGACAACTAAACTTTATTCTAAAGGAAAAGAAATAAAACGACTTCCACCAATCACTGCCAATTGTGGCCCCCCAAGAAGGTCGTTGGGTTAGGTGCGGTTTGTGATCAGCCGAGAATGACTTGTCTTATCCATCAAAGCGGTAGAGCGGGCGTCCTTAGCGGTTGGGGGGCGTACACGACGTCCATGGCAGTGCCGGCCTTTCTCTTGGCGTGCGATCGTCACCTTTGTGGATCAGAGGGAGACTTGCCGCTACGGAACTAGGTTCTTACCAGGACGGTGGTGGATCCGGGTATTGGTTTACTCTTAGCTAGGCTTCATGATGGAAACGCCGCACTCCTTCTCAGCTCCGGAGATCCCTGCCGGGGCAAGAATCCCCCTGCTGCACATCGCAGACCGACACCCAGGAACTCCTCCCAGCCACGATTTGGTGGTAAGCCGTTAGGGAGGATTATGCATTAATAAATGCTATAATAACAATCTGGTGTTCGCTCACCAAGAAAAACGGTGGAAATTGAACACTGTATACCTTACATAACGGACTGCTCGGTTTTTCAAGCCTTTGCGTAACATGCGATGTTGTTTATCCTCAGTTTCAATACTTTTTTTCATTGATTAGAAATCTGAGTGGTTAAAGACTTCAAACACTTATAGAAATTGGTCGCTTTGCTATAACACTTAGCTTACTTTACTCTTCAAATTTCTTGTGGCTCTACGTTTAATGTGCGTCATACTCCGCTTTTTGTTAAACTTCGATCAAATATTTTAGGTGTGTATGTGTTTCCGTTGCCTTTTGTCTCTTGTTTCTGCATACAAGTGCCTAAATGCTCCATGTGTTTTCTATTTCTAGTGAGGCATCCGACACCATTTCAAGTGCACTTGAGCCGTTCACCCCTCAGAGTAAAAGTTTGGGTGGGTTCCTATTTCTATTTCGTTCTGTTTTTCATTTTATGGGCTTTTTTCTTGATAGTAGCGTCATTCTTAAACTAAATGTTTCCAGAAATTTCATTCTTAACCGTCTCGCAGCGCCAACAGCGCATCAAACAGAAACATTGCAACCGCTGACCGTTGTTCCTGTACAGTAAACTAACTCACTTGGACAAAAACGGCTGGCGAATGTAAATACATAGGTAAGAATTAGTATCTAATCACATTTCCCCTGAGCTGCAATGATTCGAGCCCGGTATTGAAAGTGCCTTTCTCTACTTTGTGTAAACTCGTAGTTAGAATAAAATAATTACTAGTCGTCTTTGGAACTTTTCACATATTGTTTATGAAAATTCTTAAAAAAACGGTTCCGCCACATGATGCCTATTGATTCGGTGTTCTAACATTAATGCGTCACAGGTTTTTCTTTTACTTTCCAAAATCCTGAGATACTCGTTTATCATTATCAGCTGGTCAAATAGACTCCAGCTATGGTTGGAGTTGAATAACTCAGCTGGGCTCTCGATGAACAATGGATGGTGGGTGATGGTGACGCTCCTGAAGACATTGGTGAGAAGGAAGAATGTCTTTGAGTTCAGTTGAGAATGTGCTGACTTTACAGTAAGTACTTTGTGTTACTTCATCTTTTCATTTTTTTGACTTATTTCTTGTTCCTTTTTGTTGGCCTTTTCAATAATCGCAGTGTTCCGGTTCAACGGTTGAAGTTATTAGGGTGGAGTGCTGCCTGTCATGAATCAACTTTCACTTCAAAATGGTTATGAACAGTGCGGGACATGGAGGACAGTTGACGTACTGCTGTAAAGGGAACTGCCAAGAACTTAAATGTTTCCTTCAAGTATGTTAGGTGTCGCGAATCTTTCAGCCCTATGATTTACTTATATGACCTCTCCTAGTTACCTAATGTTTTCTAGGTGCATAGGGTGGGTATCCATTACCTCCACCTGCACCTAATCTCGCTCGACGACTTCATCACGCAAGTACTGTGACGTTATCGCTGTTTTATGATTGTTCATTGTCCATCGTTGGTTGCATATGAAAAGCGATTATGCGTCTGTGTTGTTGTTTGTGAAATAAATGTTCTTACACTCATATCATTGCATTGGATTTTCACATAATCTTCCCTTATGTTGCAGTCCATAAGACAAGATTCCTATTGCATTAAATCTCTCCAGTGGTTTTCTATAAGAAAACCAATTCGGAGGAGTCGGCTAGTATCTGCAACGACAATCGCTGCAGTAGTGTTATCTCGTGGTTCGGGGAAAATTACGATCGGTGAAGAATTGTTTCAGTACGTCGGTGAGGAAAGAACACTTCATTTGCTCAAAGACATCTCTTTCAGCAAACGAACCACTTCTCACGGGATATTGAAACGGATGTGGAAAGCTTTCCAAATCCTTCCATAACGGGAAATACAGCCAATTAGCGAATATCTCAATAATTGCCGAGAAGAAAGTACTCTGGGAACCACTAAACGGAAAGAGGACACTATAGTGTCTATACTGGGCGGAATAGGTTAAATGTTCTCGTGATCGCGACTGCTGGGATGAGTAATTTGCACACGACACAGTGACATATCTGCAGATTGGAATAAGAAAAACAGCAAATGATTAAATTGTGCACATTTTTTGAGACTGCATCTTCTACCTAATCGTATATCGTCTTCATAGCCTATGAAAGTCGCATGATTCTCAGAAGAAACAATTTTTTTTCTTTATATTGTTGAGCTTATACGAGGCTGATATGAGATGTTTATTCAACTAGTATTTTGACGTCTTCGTCTTCATCATAGGCGACGATCCTTGCCGACGGTCCACAGTTGCTCATCTTCTCGATGTGGCGTCCTCGTCTCGCATCAAACCAGATCTTCCTCAGTTGACTGTCTCGAAACATCTCGAAACATTTCTGTAAATCTCCTTCTAAATGTCAAACCGTGGTACCAGCATATTCTTTTGTAAACACAGGACATTTCTTCTTTTCGAGTCTTGTTTTGTGTTCAACGATTTTTTTCAAAAGCATTCTGACTGTCCGAGAGCCCACTTGTGGTGGCGGGGGTCACAGCGTGCGGACCCAGACGGTGGCTATACAAGTGGTCTTGTGGCAGCGTACCGCATATCACTCAGCGGTGTTGAGCTGTCGCCATGCCTGGTCGTGGAAAAGGAGGAAAACGACTCGGAAAAAGAGGAGCGAAATGCCGTCGCAAAGTGCTCAGAGGCAACATCCACGGCATCACCAACTCAGCCATTCGTCGCATCGCTCGACGTGGTGGTGTGAATGTGATGTGTATCTCCGGACTGATCTACGAGGAGACTCGTAAAGTGCTGAAGGTGTTCCGCGAGAATGTGATTCGTGACGCTGTCACCTATTGCGTACATGCCAAGAGAAAGGCGGTCGCCACCATGGACGTCGTGTACACCCTCAAGCTCCAAGGGACGCACGCTGCACGGCTTTAATAGATAAGGCAAGTCATTCAAGGCTGATTAGAAACCGCATCTAACCCAACAGCCCTCTTTAGGGCCATAGTTCGGATGGTTGGAGTGCGTTTTATTCTTTTTCGTTTGGAATAAAGTGTGCTAATAATAAATGTAGACAGCAAGCATGTGAACACTAAATTCATGTGTGATACAACAACAACGATGCTGAGATATTTGGAAAACTCCGCAGGTGTGTGAGAGCCAGGCAAAACGAAGGACCCGCATGGTGTGGTGGTGAACGCGTTAGGCCCGGGAAAGGGTAATAGCGTTATCGTTCCCTACCGCTGACACCTGCGGTCCGGAGTTTTGCAGATATCTCATCATCATTGTGGTTGTATCACACATGATACCCTGCCTTGAAAAAATTGTAATAAGCAGTAAAAAAAAGCTAACACTAAAACTATGATTTTATCAACGTTTTCATCAAGGTTGGCTACTTCCCGACATAGTTGGTGAGATGTGTGAAATGACATGATGTATTGATTGCTTAGAAATTTTGTAACGAAATACACCACAAAACTGCAGTGGTTGTCGGTGATTTCACCATGCTCGGAACGGACTACCACTATGAAATGTGTAAGGGAACGAAACGAATGGAAAATGAGGAGCCCGTATGACTTATGACTGTACAGCGTGCAAGTTTCCCAAAGAATTCTCGTGATTGTGAAACGTACATAAAATTGAAACCGAATGGAACGATGGAAATTAATTGGAAGACTTTATTAGTTCTCAGGCTAATTGTGACAGCAATTGTCAACAACATTTTGAAACGAATTGTATGTGAAATGGTAAGTTGAACATCAGCAAATACATAGAAGTCAGAAATCTCCCACTCTGCACTTCGTGTACAAAAAAGTGGAGAAACTGCAGAGATTTCGTCAAGGAGAAGAGCTCGCTGAATTCCGGGTTCTGATCCATTCGTGCCACCGGCTATTTGCCTAGAGCCAGACGGTGTCCGCTACCAGCTGGAGCTACGAAACAGTCCATTCGATCATCTCAAAGGCAAAAGCCGCAGTGCTCCGTTCGTCGAGACCGATTGACTGTATAACCGAATGTGAAGATAAAAGAATACCCATCGTTACCGTTGATTTTAAGTTCATGGAGTTTCTTGTCACAGTGGGAATCGCTCAATCCATTTCTCTTTTTTTCAGGCTCTGCTCATTTTTGTTCATGGCCTGTACTTTCGAGAGGTTCCCTAGATCTGCCCGACCATTTTTTCTAATACTGAACATGCAGTACTAGAAATAATGACGTCGTTTGCTTTTTTCTACGTATCACGCGACGAAATGTGAACGAGGCTACCGACTTTAGTGTGTGTAAATTCATGAGAAAGACAAACAAAGCAACAATATATGCAAAGCTCCAACTGTATCAATCTTAAGTTTAGCAAAACGAAACCAGTAGAAACACGCACAACTAGACACCTTTTTTCACACTTGGCTAGAAATCTCAGCAATATAACCGTAATCTAGTCCTTCTTTGCGAAAAAAAAGGAATGTGGTAAAGCAACTACCTAAAATTACAGCAACCACTTACGCGCAACCGACATTAGTCCGTGAACCAGGCATGTTGAATCGATGGGACTTCAGTAGATTAGAATGCATCGAATTCGAATCGTACCCGGAGGCCTCTAATCAGCCAACAATTCCAAGGTGATGCTGTGTGAAAGCTACTGCATAAATAAATACTCTGGAACGTGTGCGCGTCAACAGTATGTTGAAGGCAACGAATGGATGGCTACAGCCTACCTCGCTATAAATCTGAGTGACGAAGATCTAATTCGTTTATTACGAAGAAATCACAAGACGTCAAAAAATCCATCTGTAAAGAAAGACTATAACATGCACTTTTACCTGTACAATGAATGAGCGACTGTTCAAAAAAATCTTCTTGAGTAGGAACACATCAATCGGAATAAAAGAAAGAAAGTACAACAGTTAACGATAGAACTGTTCTTAAAACAACAGTAGAAAAAAACAGTCCAGCAATAGAAAGGTATCTCAAGTGTTCAAAACTAGTACAAGAAAGTGAATGCATACACAATTAAGGTACTTCTTGTTCATCGAAGTCGTTCCGGGATTTAGAGTTACAAGGAAAAGAAGATCAGAAGAAAAAAAACAGCTGAGCAAAAAAATAAGGCACTTCTTGAAGCAAAGTACATACGGAAGAGATACAGAAATCGTACAAGTTATGAATTCTCGTAGAAATCAACATGGAAGAACTTGAAATATGAGGAAACTAAGAAAATAAAACAAATCGAATGACCGTAGGTAAGACTGTTTTTCTACGGAATACGTTCGAAAAGAACCCAATGGTGAAGTGGTGGCCAAGCCACTCATTTAGTCCAATGACGTCAGTATGCCAGCATCTCAAGTTACAGATATTCTCCTCTGAGGTATGTCACAGATAACTCAACAGATCGGTTGAGATGGTACTGACCCGCTTTGAAGACGATGTGCCACGCATTCTACACCACCATTGAAATTAATTAGCCACAAAAACTGTCATTACTAACACTACTAATTTTTTCGTATTCTTGTAATATATTATTTATATTATACAATATAATATTATTATAATATTACGCTTCCATGTGAATTCTGTGCGGTTGGTCTTCATGCGACATGCTCAGTGGAAGCCTCATTGAAAGCAGTCCTGAGGAAGGCGAAATCCGCCGAAACGTCAGGTTGTTCGTGAACAAAGAATAAAAATAACACCTCGTGTTTGCTCAACAAGAACACGAAGAATCACTTGACCAATGCCGAGGTTAATAGAAAGTCGGACGTGGGAGTTACTACTAATTTTGTATTAATGTTTAGAAAGCTAGTTTTGTGCAATCGTGACTTAAGACACGAATCTCCCATGCAGTAAGTAAACCAGAGCTTTAAGAAATTATAAACTTTTTGTAGATTAGACATAGTCGCAGTCATTGAGATTAGTTTGGCTGTAGTCCTTGAGGGGCAGGAGCCAGTGTTCCAAGACAAAGCCCTCTGAGATCGGCAACCAACTGATGATTTCCAGCTAGAGCGTTTCACCATTTCCGCATGTAATAAGTCACCCTACAGAAATTTGTGAATACTCTTCAACTCAACTACACATTCATCTTAAAAAAATTCAGTGCTAAAGCATTCGTGTAAACATGCATCGCATGAAGTTCTCTCGAAACAATCCACTACTTCTTGCATTCGAAATGTTGGAACATATCTGTTCAGAGTACCCCTAGAATATGAGACATTCACTGTTCATATGATATGGCTTAAAAAATTAAAAAAAGATAGATTAATCTAGGGAAATCGCTGCTTCAGGAATATGCCGACGGGAAGACGAAGGCTTATTTTGAAGCAACTGTACGCTTGTTCTGCTTGTTGACTGCCGCTTTCCAAAGGCCACTTGACATATTGTGTGACACTCCTATTAATAATCCTCCCAACGGTTTACCTCCTCACCGTGGCTGGGAGGTGTTCTTGGGAGTCGAGCTGCGATGTACAGCGGGGAGATTCTTTTCCCGGCAGGGTCTCCCAAGCTGAAATGGAGGCCGGCGTTTCGACCAGGAAACCCGGCTAAGAATAAACCAATACCAGGATCAACCACTGTCATGGTATCAAACCAGTCGCATGGTGGCAAATCTACCCTCTGGTGCAAAAAGGCGGCGACCGCCTGTGTTGGTGACAATCGGGGCAGACACTGGTCTGGCCGAAATCTGAACTCCAGGGAACCACAATGGAATCGTTAATCGAATATTCCTAGCAATCATCCAATCAATCCCGATTTCCTTCCACATATTTCACTCAACAGCATAGACAGAGATACTCAATAATAAAACAATTACCAAGGAAAAGCAAGAGTAGAAATGCGCGAAAATATTGAACAAATGACATCACTCGGTTCGTTTCAAACACCACAGCCCAGCTCAGTGAACAGCTGACCCGACCGACGTTGGCTTCGATCGCTCACGTATTTGTCCTTGAGAGATTTTAGTGTCTTCTGAAGGAAAGTGCTATAAAAGGGACGGCTGGATTTCATGTGTGGAGTTACAGTAGACTCGGTGTTTTTCGAAGTCCCCCCTCTACCGTTTTGAACAATCCTGTCATCGCGGTAGCCTTTCATTCACCATTTGGAAGAACACGCATTAACTGCCAGATTAATCGACAATATTCCATATCCAGATTTGCTTTTATCAGCTTCGGGTGAACACAGCCAACTTGTTGCAGTGCTTGGCCACGGAAATTATAAAATTCTAAGATAGAGCGTTGATGATGCTGTAGGTGCAAGCGTTTGATGAGGTAGCCAAAGTGCAAAATTGCCTTTTCCAGGTGGTCCTGAAATTCAGAAATCACCGAATTTTGCTAATTCCCACAAATATAAGCTCCTGAAGGAGATAATTAATAGTGCTAATTGTATAATAGTATGCCTTTGTCAGGAATAGAAACTGCTGTACATACTTTAATAGTGACTACACAAGGAATCGGTGATGCTGTAACTAATGATACACCTTCAACTTTTCCAGCATACAATAGGGAAAATCCTAAATTGCAAAATTATGGATGCTATTAAGTCATGTGAACAAATAACAAATAGTCCTAATAAAAAATAGAGTAAATGTTGGTCGGGTTGCTGCTAAGAGATACTTACAACGACTATTAGCTAATTGTATTACAATCTATTGTTATAAGTTCACTTAGCAGCTCACAAATCTGTGCAACGAATGTGCTGCATGAGTGCTCACGTGGGGCTCGAGGGTTAAAATCACGAGTTATTTACTTCTTTAAATTTTTTGTCCAAAAGCTAGATGGAGCCTAGAAGAACTATAATTTTACACTCTAGCTATGGGATTTAGAATAGAAATGTCAGGTTGAATTGTAAGATTGTTGTGTAGAGCAGGGATAATCTTGTGATTAATAATAGAAGAAAGTGGCTATCCATAAACTTCCATTGTTTACAGTAATTTCTTCAGTAATTATTTACGTAGTTTTTCCTTTAAAGCTAGCTAGAAACCTTTACGACATTTACTTAATTACATAACTTAAGAGATTGCTTAGCATGATTAATTTTTCCGTTGACCACCTTACTTACCAGTTTTTTTTTGAAGGCTTTTTTGGTAATTTGTCCTGTGGGACGTATTTGACTTGCTAAATTTTTGAGAGTTTCTTGCATTTCTGAAACGATTTTCTGATTTGCTCTTCAACTATTGTGGAGGATTCTTCGAGTTTTTTAATTTTCTGGCATGAATTTTCTAAAAACTGATATACTCTAACGTACCTGCAACTGCCTCATTCACAGCATTCTCAAGTACTTCGAAGACTAGATAGCGTTCGAATCTGCACTGGCAGTGTACACGACGGGCCTTTTACGAACAGGTTCAGGGCTTCTTAAAATACCTCAATATCTTTTACACTGTACGTATTACTAACTGCCTTAATTTTTTTCCCGTAAGACTAAATAAACTACTCATAAGTAAACTTAAAAAATAAAGAATGTTGTTGAGGATTTTTTCTTAAAATCACTTCTAAAGGTAATTCATACGTCAGTTCAGGATTAGCATCCTCACATACGTTTGTGTTCCAGTGCTACATTTCGTATTTCGAAAGGGGCCTACTGCCAAGAAGAAATTAGATTATAGTTTTCCCTTAGATCAAACTATTTAACATAGAAGAACGATTACGTTTTGATAAAATTATCTGATTATAACGATCATCCTTAATTATATCCTTCAGTTTTGATTAGCATACCTGCTATTCTATTATTTCCTCGTGCTAACGAGGTGTCTAAAGGATATTGGTTTTGCTAAATTTCATCGTTCCTGCTTTTTTTCTTGCACGACGGGGTAAATGTCTAATAGTATGCTTAACTAAGGATGATTACTTTTAGCAATTGCTCTAAATGCGTTGTCAACTGCACTAGAATAAGACAAATTAACATAAATATCTTTTTGACTTATTATTTACTGCCTACTCTTTTTAGCGGCAGGTTATATTGCGAAATATAACTTCAACGAAGCTGAGATATTTGCAAAACTCTGGACCGCAGGTGCCTATGGTGGGGAACGAACGCGTTATTGTCCTTTCCGGGGAGTAGCGCGCTCACCACCACAGTAAAGAGTAGGCAGTAAATAATAAGTCAAAAAATTGTGATTATAACTGCAGCCTCAGCTTAACTGGGTTCGTTGCCGATTTGGGCCCCCCAGATCAATCCCGCTGACGGGTGATTGCTGATGGCAAAAGATCAATAGAACTAGCTGAGAGACAGGCGAAACGAAGGGACCCGCATGGTGTGGTGGTGAGCGCGCTACTCCCCGGTAAGGACAATAGCGCGTTCGTTCCCCACCATAGGCACCTGCGGTCCAGAGTTTTGCAAATATCTCAGCATCGTTGAAGTTATAAATATCTTTCTTCTTGTTCAAGTCATTATCATATTTAAAGGGACTCTACTGCTTTCCATTTTTTTTGTTGTTCGCTATTTACTCTTCTTTTTTTCTTGAAACAGCTTTATTGATGAACAAACATCCATTTGTCCCGAAATAGCCTGGTTGGTTAGTTTTCCAAGTGCTACATCATCAAAAGGGCAATAATAAGATTCTACATTCAACTCTAGTGAATTTTGTTGCTGATTTCATTACTTCGTTATTTACAACGTTACCTTGCTTTTTTAGTAAGTATTCGTGAAGAATTTGGGGGAAGACATTGTGTTTTGTGGCTGCACCCGCGTTTACTTGACCTGTGCTGAAGGGCTATCGTTGGTATAAGAATTTTTGACTTCGATTTGTAGGTTTTGAACCTCGACAGTTTTTAAGGGAAATATTCAAATCCTGGGTTTCTTCATGCATCCACTGTAACAGTGAATGCTTGCGTTAAATTGTCGGTTTCTGTTTACGAAGTTAAAGAATGTCGTAGTAAGAACACCTAGCGTGTCCCGTGTCACAGGAACTAGAGTGGTTGCAGGTTACAGGGTC
Organism: Angiostrongylus vasorum; assembly: GCA_018806985.1. Taxonomy (NCBI): domain Eukaryota; kingdom Metazoa; phylum Nematoda; class Chromadorea; order Rhabditida; family Metastrongylidae; genus Angiostrongylus; species Angiostrongylus vasorum. Next base: position 72,033 of record JADANN010000428.1, read on the forward strand.
AGTGCATTATTTGGTGTGATATTGGAGGATACCGCCGAATCAAATACATGTATAGGTGCAAGTGGTATACTAGGTGCAGGAGTGAGTAGTTACAACTGGAATCGGAACTACTGCATTATTTTGTGTGCTAGACGTTTTAACCAGAGGCATAGGCACGGTGTGTTAGATGCAGAATAGGGCCACTGTCCGAATCGTAGATGCTGCAGGCAAAAAATGTGTCACTTTGCATAGTAGAAATATTAGTTACAGGTGCTAGATATATTAAGTATGGGATGTGCTACTATAGGTGTTAAAACGTTATTTGTGGTAGTGGGCGGGGTTATTGTGTTACGTTGTTCCTTGCTTATGTTAAGTGAATAATTAGGTACGTAGTTATAAGCTAATGGGAATAAGTTATCAGCTCAACAAGATCAGTTCACAAGAACGTGTAAATAAATATGTCATTAGCTGGTTTCTATAATTGTACCGGTGGTGGAAGCATAACTCCTTTCATGAGGAAGGGATGTAATTACAAATGGTTTTGGTGTAGTGGGAGTTCCTGGCAACTGAGCGCCTACAATATCATCAGTAACTAAGTCTGTATTTTTTATCACCAGACATTCCATTGTCATGTCAAGCACTGTTTGCAGCACTAGGTAGGAAAATTCCAGATCTACATCGCTTCTGGTTGCAGCACTAGGCCAGTGTGCATTTCCTATATGTATAAAAGGCTCAGAAGCTTCATTTTTATCAGCTTCTTGTGAAGCTAATTTAGAGTTTAGAATCATCTGATTTATTCTGCTGAGCTTGTGGTTGAGGTGACGGAGTTCTTTCAGGCTTCCGAAAAAAACTGCTTAAACCTATCAAAAACAGATGAGGGAAAATCAGAATTAATTTCTTTATTTTCGTTGTTTAGTTCAGAGTTATTTAGTGAAAGAGGTAAAGGTGAACTTTGTAATGCAACCGAAAAGAAACCTACAGATAATGTTTTACATAAGTTGTTTAGCACATATCCTCCTATTAAATAATTATTTATTACATGTGATGAACTTCGAAAACTGACTGCGTCCGTTCCACAAGAGATGCAGTGCTAAGGGTTCAGCACAAATTGTGTTTTCTAGTTTCCCCAAACTCTTCGCTCTTTTTGCAGTTTATCTCTCGTACAGTTCTTCTTTGTGTGGATTTGTTATGTGAATTCGTAAACCCGATTCTGTCTATCACGACTTCGCCACCGATGTTCAAAAAAGCAATCTGCTGGTTTTATACTAGTAATCTTAGTATTATAGTCTGGATCCAAAGATTTTAGCTCCCATTTTGCATGTAAGTGATTTATTTGAGAAAGTAAGTAATCATTGAGGAGAAGTTACTGGCAAAAGTAACAAGATGGCATGACAGTATTTAAAAAATAAGAAAAGAAATAACGAAGACCTTAAAAATACTTTGGCGAGGCAAGAAAAAGTAGTTTTTGTTTATCTGGAGATTTCAATAGAATGTAATAGCACTGAGGTAAAACATACAAATACTTTCTGCATCGATTAAAATAAAGTCAATTTTAATCAAAGTATAATTGTTTAACGAAACTAAATCTGTTGTACAAAAAAATCAGTGATGTTAAACCAGAAATAATAATACTAGCAAGGATATACTTGAAATCTCATGAGATTCTTCTACACGATAAGACTGAACGAGACACTGGCGTTGCCGAATTTTATCTGGGTGCTCAACAGTGTTCATCTTCCGTTCC